>QVIE01000682.1:0-25806 GCA_013387415.1 Panellus pusillus | reverse complement strand
TGCGGCCCCCGGAGAGGAGGGAGCAAGGAGCGCTGCGACGATGCCATGGATATGAAGAGGACTTGAACGAGGTAGGTGTTGTCCGCGGGGGAGAGAGCGTAGGTCTGCACGATGTTGCGCGCGGTCGCGAGGAGGTTGGCGTGCGTTAGAGGGACGGCTGCGATGCGATGAGTCGGGGTGCGCGCAACGCGAGAGAGCGCTTGACATACCCTTAGGGCGTCCAGTTGTCCCGCTGGTGTGAAGAATGAGCGCAACATCGTCCGGCTGGACCTTGGGTGAGTATGCGGAAGCAAGGGTTTCGCAACTGCGGTTTGATCGAATACTACTTCTTTGACGGACACGCCCAATT
Organism: Panellus pusillus; assembly: GCA_013387415.1. NCBI lineage: Eukaryota > Fungi > Basidiomycota > Agaricomycetes > Agaricales > Mycenaceae > Panellus > Panellus pusillus. The sequence continues at coordinate 25,457 of QVIE01000682.1, read as the reverse complement.
TGCGCGCTGCATTAATGCAAGTGCGTTGGAATGGAGGTAAGGAAACCACGTGGGACAAGCAAGATGGCGGGCTTCGTGTCGTTGAGGTAGAACTAAGTGGACCTCAGCGCGTGTCCGGATAGATCTCGCGGCTGTACAAACCTCAAACTCGGCCTGGGTGTATCCTGGATTGAAAGGACACGCTACTGCGCCGAGGCTGGCGGTGGCAAAGAAGGCGAGGACGAGCTCGACGCCGTTGGCAGGGCGATGGCGACATGCTGGGTGTGCGACACGGCGAGATTGTCTGCCAAGGCGCGGACATGACCTGCGAGCTGGCCCGTAGCTGAGCGAGGGCGCATCTGGCAAAATGAGGGCAGGCGAGTCGGGTGGTTGGGCAATGAGCAGGTCCCCAGGGTGGATGCCATTGGAAAGAGTTGTGCTGCGAGCGACGTGACGTCAGGAGTCATTCGATCGTAAGTCGTTGGTAAAAACTTGGGTGCAGCAGGAACGAGAATAGCTGTGGGCACGAGGATCGCGTCATTGTAGCCCAACACAGGCTGCAGGATGCTATAGCTAGGTGTGCGGCTGGGTGAAATGATTCACGAAGGGTGACGAGGACTCGATCGAGGATCATAGTATGTGGGCAGGCCAGGGGGTAGCACGGGAGCGGTGCAGTTGCATGTAAACCGATAATCAGGTGTATTCATTCGTATTGTGCCGCCTGAGCGTAGTGGTGCCCACGAGCATCCGAGAGGCTGCCAAAAGGTCCGGTGTCTCTTGTTCGTAGTGACTGAAAAGTGAAACTCGGTGGTCGATCGGCTTGATGGCAGCTGCATCAGCCACTGATGGCAACTCGGTTCTCATCATGATCAGCCCTGCCCTCATCCACTTCTGCCGTTTTTCGTACAATCATTATCTTTTCCTCGCGGGCCAGAATTCTTTCGGATAAATGACAATCTCGGTGATGTCCCATGTTCCACAGATCCTGGACTTGTCGGTGGGCCAAATCAAGATCTCTCTCGGGTTGAGCAAACCGCCAGAACTTGGCCGCAGTCGCCCTTGAACGTTTCTGTGTATGTAAGTACTGACTCGCGGAAGCCGGATACCCATCCAAGGGTGATATCAAAGATGTGCGAGCCAACCGGTATTGCGCAATTCGTTCCCAGAAGTCGAACAATCTAAAGTTGAGCTCGAGTCATTTTCAAGGCGGGAGACAAGCCGAAGGGTCTCTTCTCTCTTTACTCCTACTACGCCCCGCATTATAACACCTCACAATCATGGCAGACAAAATCTGTAAGCAAGAAAGGTCGCCGGTGGCAAATATGGCACCTCCGAGTAGCGCACTGCAGAAGAAAATAAGGGAAGACGAGGAGCACAGGATTCCGCATAACAACCTTCCTCTAGTTTTCCTGGGGCTGATGATGACAGCATTTTTGGTAGGCAAGCCTTTTTTCCGCTACCCAATGCTTTTTTTTCACCCTGAACTTCAGGCTGCCCTCGATCAAACCATGTAAGTCTTGCAACCGGGCTGCGGAACAGGTCGAAGTTGAGGCTCGTTAGCGTGGCCACAGCTTTGCCTACCATCGTAGCGCGACTCGGAGGAGGTGAAAATTACTCCTGGGTCGGGAAGTATGACTTCGCGTTCTTTCTTCTCGTTCGTCAGTTGAATTTTTGCCTCGCAGTGCGTACCTCGTCGTCTCGGCTGCCCTGTGCCCTGCATACGGCAAACTATCAGACATCTTTGGACGAAAACAAGTGCTGTACCCATCGATCATAATTTTTCTCGTCAGTCTCCGAACTCCTCAGCATAAAACCATCCTCATACGGTCGATAGATTGGGTCGGCACTTTGCGGTGCGGCGAAATCCATGACCTGGCTCATCTTGGCCCGAGCGTTGCAGGGCATCGGTGGCGGGGGTACGCTTCCTCAGTATACTGCTTGCAGTTGCAATTGACCCCTCATAATCATCGCAGGCATTACACAGTTAGTGCAAATTCTCATAGGAGATATCGTTCCTCTGGAAGTGTAAGCTTGACCCTACCCAACCGGTACATGCCCCGAATAGTTGTCTCCAGCCGTGGAACGTATGGCTCGCTCGGCGGAGCCATGTGGGGAATCGCTGGGTGCTTTCAATCATTCACAGTGGTCGAACCCAATGATTGAGTGATCGTTCATAGGGTCATTGGGCCTTTGGTCGGCGGGGTATGTACCACGGAAAAAAGGCTCCAAATGTTCTGAATCTCCGCGTAGGCATTGACCGACCACCTCTCCTGGCGATGGTCCGTCCATCCAGTTCATTTGAGCCCAGAAACTGAACCGGAGACCACACTAGGTGCTTCTGGATCAACCTGTACGTTCAATGTTCCTGACATTCTCTGCAACTGAGCTGTTTCTCCAGCCCGACCGGCGGGCTAGCCGGCGTCCTCCTCTTCTTCTCCCTGAACCTCAACCCCCACCACGGCAAGAGCCTCAGGGAGCACGCCCGCGAATTCGATTTCATCGGCCTCTTCCTCCTCATCGCAGGAGTCGTGTCCCTGCTGATGGGATTCAATCAGAGTCAGAATGGCTGTAAGCGGACGTTGTCTTATGTGAATTTGAAGACTCTGGGTTCTGAAGGACATGCAGGGGACAGGGCAGCGACGATTGCGCCCCTGGTCAGCGGGATTGTGGTCATCATCGTTGCAGTATTGTTTGAGGGGTGGACGAAGCGATCGCCCATTATACCACCACGGCTGTTCAAGGTTGGTCCGTTGAAATCGAATCTCAACTGCCTGTGATACGAAGCACGGGATGACAGACTCGTACGACCGGACTCATCTTCATTACCGTGTTCTTCCACTCTGTCGCCTTCTTCTGTGGTGCGTGCGGTCTATTCTGCGCCCACAAAATCCCCAAAACATGACATTCTCGCAGCCGCCTTCTACCTGCCGTTGTACTTCCAGATTCTCGGAGCATCAGCGACAAAATCCGGAGTTCTGTGCGTATTTTGTACCAAACATCCCTCCAGCGAATGACAAATTTCTAGAATCATACCTTTCTCTGTGTTATCGTCGATCACTTCGGCCTTCGGAGGGATTGTCGTGACCAAGATGGGCGATTACAGGTAAGGCTTCCGTGTCTTTTAGAACAACTTACTCAGTCTTTCAGGCCCGTGATTAGTTTCTCTTTTGTAAGTATCTCTCCAAATCCAGCTTGATAACCATTGATTCAACTCCCCTCTCCAGGCTTTGACGGCGATAGGGTATGGTCTCATGATCATGTTGGACGAGCGGTCGTCTCTGTATGTGTCATTTGTTTGGATTTCGACCAGCTTAGATGGATTATTGCCTACGAATACAGCGCCGTTCAAATCATTCTCCCAGCTATCGCAGGCATCGGGGTCGGAGGGTTGTTTATTCCGCCGTTGCTCGGCTTGCAAGCGGCAATGCCGGTGAAGGATATGGCTACTAGCTCCACGACTTTCGGGCTGTTCCGGTGCGTCTGGCCTAGCCGCCGGGTACTTTCCATCTGACTAGTTCGTCAGGTCTCTTGGGGCCACTGTCGGTCTTTCCATGGGGCAGACCATCTGGTCCGGAGTAAGCGCACATTCAATATCTGCAAATTACGAGACGTACGAGATCACTTCTACAGGTTGTGCAGGCGCGAGTCAACAAGATCTCAGGCTTGACTCTCAACCTTTCCGGTGCAGCGCTGGCGGACAGCGTGCGCGCTATCCAGACGATCCAGGTAAGCATCATCTTTGTCTGCATGAATGAGCGTCTCACTCCTCGAAGCCGGAAGCCGTGAAGCATCAAGTCCTGCACGTATACACGAAAGGGATCTCGGATATATGGCTAGTGAACACGCCGATCCTTTTTGCGTGCTTCGTTGCGAGTATGCCTTCCCACTTACGTTACCTTGATACGAACTCGAGCTCATGTTGCCCTTTTCTCGTTCAGCGCTTTTCTTCAAGAAATACTCTTTGAAGCGTAAGATCATACGAGCGGACAAGGACAAGTCTAAGAGGGGGAGAGAGGTTTCGGCGGCAGAGGTTTCTACACCAGATGATGCAGAGAAAGGGTCGGAAGAAAAAGAACCAGATGGGAATCATTTACCCTCGATAACATAGTCGACTCAAAAATTATCGAGCACTCAAACTTTGTTCAGGTTGACCACTACGATCAAACTGCCTTTCTGGGAAGAAAGTGGTTATTTTCCTCTGTTGACATCTCGATCATGGCATCATCACGGCCCGGCACGCTGACGCGCGTCCATCGCCGCGGACTGCATTTCACATTCTGCCTACGACATACATGGCCGACACGCAGGAAGATAATCCAGCTCCCGGAGCCAAGCGGAGACGACTTCGAGGATCGTGTGATATCTGCAAGCAACGAAAGAGTGAGCCTCCATGCTCAGAAGTCTTTTCCTCATTCTCAGCAGCTTTACATACACGAAGTCCGATGTGAGCTGGACCTGAGTGTCTTTTCTTTCATTTTGATTATACAGAACTACAGGCGACAGCGCACAGATGCCGGGGAATCGGTGCTCAAATTGCATTGCTTTCAATTCGCCGTGCACACGCACTACAAAGGCAGGGAACAAGGTGCGCGACGTTTTTCAGGGGAATCTTTGATAGCTGAATTGGGCTTAAGAATTCCGAGTCCTCTCCTAATGAGGTTAGATGCCACGCAATCCCCACATCATTCGAACTGACCGTTCACACATGATAGAATGCGTTGGAGATGTCGGTTTTCCGAAAAACGGCGCCGGATCATGTCGCTACCATTGTCTCAGAAGCAACTGGGTATATTCCAGATGACGATCTGCGACGCATCCTCTTGGATGTTGCTCGCTATGCTAGGAACTTGGAGAACCAATTGGTATCGCTCAAGGGCGTTCCCGACGAGCCAGCGCCTCCTCCCATCCCCCGGGTGCCCATTTGCAAAGAAGACGATGAAGAGTTTGTCATATTGACCGAGCGGTTTGATCGCTTCCGGCTGGAGACCGATGCCCATCGGTACTTTGGCAAGGCGAGCCACTTCGAGCTTCTAGACACAGCGATAGGAGTCAAGGAGATTCTCGCCGAGGAATGTTCGAGACCTCTAACAGCTCATGCGCCCACGAAACGACCCCAGTTTTGGCTCAGTCCAGTGGGCATTCTTATTTACTCCGCCTCGGATGGACGTTCACATGGTTTCCTAGTGGGAGAAAGAACACCATGAGGCCGCGGCTTTGCGTCCTCCGCTTGTATTCCCAGAGCCGGACCTTCTGAAGGCACTTGTATCTCTGTATTTCACCAAAGTCAATATCATCATTGGTCTCCTCCATCGTCCCACCTTCGAAAAATCGCTTGCATCTGGACTTCACCTCGTCGATTACCGATTCGGCTCCACGGTTCTAGGCGTATGCGCAATGGCAGCCAAGTATTCCGATGACCCACGAGTTATTCTCGAAGGCACGAATACGCGGTTGAGCTCTGGCTGGGACTATTTCCGCCAATTAGGACCGCTACGTAAAAATTCAATGTTGCCATTCACGCTTTACGAGGCCCAAACGCTTTGTGTATGTTTTCTCTCTTTTCGGACGCAACACACTCATATGATAATATTTCGCTAGTTGTACCTGCTATATCTCCAAAGCTCCTCCGCACCCGTAGGATGCTGGGAAATTGCCGGCGCAGGGATACGTTATACCCAAGAAGTCGGCGCTCATCGACGGAAACGGTTTGAAAACAGGATAGAGAGCGAACAGTGGAAACGCGTATTTTGTGAGCCTCGTCCATCATCTACAAATCCCGTATCTGGTTCGATTCCGTCCTGCTTCTAGGGCTACTGGTCTGTATCGACACTGTCACCAGCTCTTTTTGCGGCCGGCCCCGCGCGACGAGCTCTTCCGAGTGCGTTTCGAGTTCGACCTCGTCTTGATACGCTCTCACTATGGTACCAGTTATGACCTCGATTATCCCGCCGAGTGCGACGATGAGTATTGGGAGACCGAAGATACCGCTATGGCATTCAAACAGCCTCACGGCAAGCCCTCGATGATCGCCTTCAATACCGCGTACTTGAAACTGATTGAGATAATCGGGATTGGCCAAGAGACCCTCGTCAGTGACAGTCTGGTTTGCGTCTCTAAACCCTTCCTGATCTTCGTTCTCCGCAGTGGCTGGTGAACAGAAAAAATAAAAGCGAAAAGTGGATGCAGGACGTCATTGCCGGTCTGGAGTTGGGTCCTTCTATTCCCTTGTGCTATCGTTGCTAACTATCGCAGTTCCGCCCTCAATGCCTGGATTGACGCAATACCCCTCCATTGTACGTATCGATATCAAGCGGCAATGTCTCACCGCTGAAAGTCCATAGTGAGATGGGGTCCACATATAGAAGACCCTGTGTTTGCGACTCAAAGCGCAGTATTATATACGTGCTATTATCATGGTCAGGAACCTAATCTCGCCTTTCAACTGATACTGGATACTTTAAACTGGCAGCTCAGATACAAATCCATCGGATCTCCATCATCTCAGCGTACAGACAGTGCGGGGTACCTCCTTTCGTGCGATCATCCATCATTAGAGGGCTTCCTGGGTACTAAATATTTCTACTAGAACTACCCTTCTCTAGCTATATGCGCCAGTTCGGCGCGGGCCTGTTGTCATGTTATGGAATCAGCTTCGCGACGCGGATTTTTATGCAATCCTCACGTTCTGGTTCTGATTTTCTTTCCCTCGTGATTGGCATCGCAGCTCAATGGTGTCCCAGAATGCAGTCTTTGACTCCTGTGTCGTCCTTTTACTCAACGCATGGGGTGGCCGCCGGATCGGGATAGCCGTAGATCCGCACAAGTGCATGCAAGATGTCGAAATGTGCCGCCGTATCTTCCGCGCCTACGAAACAAGGTACGCTCTTAAAAGCTTGTAGAAAAATCAAGCCTACATATAGCGCAGATGGCAAGTTGCAGGTCGGCAGCAGTACGTCGTTTGTTCTTGGTTTCGAGGCAACAGCTTACTGGTCTGCAGCGACATAATTACTGAGTTGATGAACGCGACCGATATGGGGTCTTTGTACACGCCCAGCCCTCCGAACCCTTTGAAGCGGAGACTAGATTCAGACAGCGACACTGACGCATCCACGGATGACAATTGCCCAGCATCTTCCAACGGGATCCAGGAGGTGCAATCACTTGTAGCTTCCGGTCCTCTTGATGCTCTTTTTGCGCTTCCGATGTATACAGAGGACCTGGGTCGACTGCCGCTATTTGAGCCTCTCAGTGGAACGGATGACTGGACTGCGAATCTCGGGAACCCTGACACTCAATTCACTCAATTGGCACTTTCGGATTTTTTCGCGCCGACGGAATGCTTGACCACAGATTCGAACGGTATATTCCTCATTGGTTCTGAGTCCTCACTTGAGTCATGATCACCTGAATTGCCCAGGTGCCGCAATCTCCCTGATTCCGGACTCTTTGGATGAACCTCCGACCGGAGACAGGTGGGTTCCGACCCTGCCTCTTGCGTTTCGGGACTGACGTTCATGTACATATATCCAGCTGGGACGACTGGAGCAAGTATATCCACACCGTTGAAGACTTCGTATGATTCTTCGAGCTAGACGAGCCGACAGATAGGTACATTGTACAGGTATTTGATTACGGATACAAGACAGATATAGGAGCCTCCATTCGCATATGCCTTCCGCTGTAAATAAGCCGTTTCAGCGAGTTCCATGGTAAATGTTAACAGAGCCCGAATAGTGGAGCAAGCTGTTGAGACGAATGTACAAGTAGGCTAACAAAGCGCAATCAAGTCAAAACAACACTACGCTTGTGCACTAAAAAGGAAATTTACCTCGAGCACGGTCTGCACGGAACCCTAGTACATGGGATATCTGGGTACACTTATCTAGTAGCCCTAGTCGAAAGTACTGGACCATAGAGCGTCGATCTGGATTCTGCCTTCACAATCGAGTTTGAATTGACACGCGCAGGGAGTGCATTGATAATTTATGTGCAAGGGGGTTTACATTGTTTGTGCTATCCTAGTATCGCAAAATGAGCCCTCAGGCTGCCGCATTTGTAGCCTGGTTGCGGCGTTGTAACGCGAAGTCTACAAACATTTCCCTCTCCTCTTCACGAATACTGGTGAAGACTGTGTACAGATCTCCAACCCGCTTCCACCGCAGAGAATCCAAGTCCTCTGAGACTTCGATAGAAGTCAGCGCAGGGAACAGGAACGAAAGGAATCCAGCCAAAGGGGCGGGTTCCTCCATCTCCGAGTCACAAAAGTCTACGGAGGTCAGGGTCATGTGCCTGACACGAGGGGACGGCGCGGCGTATTCCACAAAATCTGTGAAATCAAAATCCATGGACAGGGACTCCAGATGTGGGCAATGGCGAGCGAATGAAACGAGGGTTTCCGTAGTGGGACGTGTGGCGGGGAGAATCTCGTCAATGCTCCAATCTCGACGACGACAGGAGATCTCGAGGGAAGAGATGAGGGGCCACGCGAGGGACATCAAATCCCCAAAGTCGTCATCGATGGAAGTGCCCCACGACGTCCGCAACACAAGCACCCTAAGATTTATGAGTGATAGCAACGGCCGAAGATCGTCCGTTGCCATGAGAAACGGCTTAACCCCTAGGCCACTGTGGCTGGCATTGATCTCGAGCGATGTGAGGGATGTTCGATGCTGAAGCCCAGAGAGGAATTTAGAAAATTCGGTCTTGGAACCTCCAGGGATTTCAACCGACAAATCTCGCAACGGAGAGTTGGGGGTACTGCGGCCAGGAAATTGTTGGCTACAGCAGCGGTGAGCGCATTGAAGTGGAGGCGCTGGATTTGGGGGAAATAAGAGTCCGATGGGAGGGAATCGATGCGGGGGAAAGGGAGCCTCATTATCTTCTCGACCTCCAAGGATCGCAACTTGGGAAGGCCAGCAACATGTTGGAAGGCAAGAGGAGTCAGGGCACCGACCCGTAGAGTTTTGAGCTGGCGCAGCGGGAGAGCTCGGAGATAGTCGGAGACAGGTTCCGTGTACACCGTGTAGAGAGTAGTTATGTTGACTTCCAAATGCTCCAAAAGGGGCCACTGTGCCAGGCGTGACAGAGCTGACACTCGGTAGGGGTAGTTGTCGGTCTCGATGCACACCTTTGTGAGGTGTGGGCCGAATAAATAACGTATGTATGGAAACCAGGCAGACGACAGCGGGATGCGTACGGTCCGCACGTTCGGAAGAAAGGTATCCAGCGGGAAAGACATGAACACGGCCTGGATGGCTCGGTCCTCCATTTCAACTTCCCTGTACGGTGTTGTGGGGACGGTGAGTGTCTTGATGCGCCGCGCATGCAAGACTACTCTGTTCCAGTCTGCGAGGGACTGGGCACCGCGTAATCTCTGAGGCAGGGTATCAGCAATGCAAGCGGCAGATAGGTACGATGACTGACAAATTTTCCGTCGTCGTCCTGCCAAGCATGGGGAGGGAGACATCTCAGCAGGGGTGAGAGGCTTGCTTGGGTCTTCCAGAGCAAATCCAATGCAGGCTCCGAAAATAGCCGACAGGTCAGCGCAAGAGCATGCAAGTGGCGCTCGTCGTCATCGTCAAGCTGGTCGAAGATCATTCTGGTAAGCTCAGGCACCTTCCAGCACGGGTGCATTGTGAAGGAGGGGATAAAGGGATATAGCGATAACCTCAAAAGTTGTCCAGTTCTTTTCAAAGTCGGACGTTTGGCCATTGTTTGGCCACGAACACCATTCACCGAAGTCTGAACAATGATGCAAACGGTTCCCCAAATTGGAAACCATGATCGACCGACCTGTGCAAGACATTGACAGCTTCAAATTCGCGTAGAGGCAATTCGGTTTATCGGACCAGACTCCGGGTCCGCTGTAACATCATGAATCAAGTGGCACAGTCACGAACGGTCATTCGAGATGAAATTCATACAGAACTTCGTTATGGGTACCGGTGGAAGATAAACTCGTCCTATTGCTAGTATACGGACCCGACTACAACGCGTCATCAGCAAGATTACACCAAGAAAAGGATTTTCAAGAGAACGCACTATAATCATAAACAAGATGGCTTTCCAAGTTCTTTCCATCGGCACCAGTGATCATGAACTCGACATGGCGCGCAAAGCGCCGCAACTTAGCCGGTGACCTCTTCTATACCCCAGGTCTGCCAGACAATAACTATCAGTAAATATGAATGCGGAAGCCGGGACACCGAAGATGCGGGTGGCACGAACCTCATCAGCGACCCACCCGTGCCCCGTACGCGCCGCATCCCCAGACGCCAGATGATAATTTAGCACGCCATACCTGCGCGTAGCAGGCGTTCACCCCGCGCACAAGAACGGCGGCTCCAGCGCATGCGACTTGACGCGCTGTATCCGCGCGACGACGGGCCCCAGCAGCGGATCGTCCCGCGTGTGCTCGCGCTCGTTCAGCGCGCAGTTCTCGTCACAGTGCAACCCACTCCCGGCGTTCCGGCCTTCGAGCGCCTGGTCGACCCAGATGTGCTCGCGCACACCGTCGTCGTCGCCGGTGTAGTGGTTGAATGATAGGACACCGTGGGCGATTGAGTGTCTGAGCGCGGCGTCTGCGATACCCTGGAGCTGGAGCAGATCCTCGGCACGGTCGCTTAGTGCTGGGTTCTAATAACACAGAAGACTGTCGGTTAGAGCGAACTCTGCCAACAGATGCCTTGAAGTAATAACAAATCGGACGTACCACGACGAATTCGAAGCGGCCGCTGAGGTCAAGCGTAGTAAAGTGAGGCGGAAGAGTCATACAATTTGGTCGGCGTGGTACCCCGGGTGGATGCTTATAAGAGATGCTGGAACGGAACCACAGCTGACGGACGGATGGCGCAGCAAGTGTTTCGCTTAACAAGCTGTGCCCCGACGTTGGGAGCTTTGTCGAGGTCTGGCTCTCTGCGACGCGCGGCCCAAGAACTTGAAGTTCCGGTGACCCAGACGTCGGCGTACTACGTACTAGTTCCTGCGTGTCATCGGAGGCCAGTCTACGGCGTAAACAGTCCGCGAGGCCCAGGAGAGTGTTCTGGGTGACATTCAGCGCGCGCCGCGGACCCGAAAGCACCGCGGCCACAGGGCGCGGCCGCCAGTGGCCACTGCCCGTAAGCTCAAGCTGAAGATGTCACGCACACCGCCCCCGCAGCTAGCTACCAGCATGGCGACGCGTTTTGAGGACCGAGTTGCCTACTGGAACTGAGGCGCTGGAGTTTGCCTCGGCGCTATCAGGCCAAAATTGACGCTTCCGAATTGTGCCGATCAACTTCCGGTTCTGCCGCTCCAAAAGAAACCAAGATAATCTAAGTAGTGGACATGGCGCTACCCGCATGAATGCATTGTTAACTTGAACGAACTTGAATTTCGCACAATTCGAGGCCGTCCGCGTAGTCCTTGAGTACACACGTCGTGTCTTATTACCTCTCTGTGTTTCTGACACTGTCGCTCTCCCCGGCCCCGGTCCCGTATGCCTCTCCCTCTCCATCCTGGAGGGAGGGGGAGGGATTGGGGGGTAAGGTGGAAGCGGGAGGGAGGAGGAGAGAGCGGGGTTTAAGGAGAGGCGGGAGGGAATGAAGAGGCGGGGAGGTGAAGGGAGGAGGGAGGCTGGGAGCGAGGGGTTAGAGAGGCGAGGGAGGGGAGGAGGGGAAGGAAGGGAAGGGAAGGGAAGAAGATCGAGAGAGAAGACCGAGCAGGGAGTGCATCAATAATTTATTCAGTGCAGGGCTATTTACAATGTATGTGCTTTCCTAGTATCCCAAATCGATACCCTCAGTCTGCCGCGTTTGTAGCCTGGTCGCGGCGGTGTAACGCGCAGTCTACAAAAAAATCCCTCTCCTCTTCACGAATATTCGATAAGACCGTGTACAGTTCTCCGACCCGCTCCCACTGCACCGAGTCGAAGCGCCTCGAGACTTCGATGGAAGTCAGCGCAGGGAACAAGAACGAAAGGAGTCCAGCCAAAGGGGCGGGTGCCTCCATCTCCGAGTCACAAAAGTCTACGGAAGTGAGGGTCATCTGCCGGATACGAGGGAACGGCGTAGCGTATTCCACAAAATCTGTGAAATCAAAATCCATCGAAAGGGACTCCAAGTGAGGGCAATGGCGAGCGAATGAAATGAGGGTTTCTGTAGAGGGACGTTTGGCGGGGAGAATCTCGTCGATGCTCCAATCTCGACGACGGCAGGAGATTTCGAGGGAAGTGATGAGGGCCACGCGAGGGACATCAGATCCGCAAAGTCGTCATCGATGGAAGTGCCCCACGACGTCCGCAACTCAAGCACCTTGAGATTGGTGAGTGATAGCAACGGGCGAAGATCTTCCGATGCCACAAGATACGGCGTAACCCGAGGCCAATCAGGGAGGCATCGATCGCGAGCGATGTGAGGGACGTTCGATGCTGAAGCCCAGAGAGGAATTTAGAAAATTCGGTCCTGGACTGTCCAGCGGCTGTAACGGACAAGTCTCGCAACGGTGAGCTGGGGGGCACTGCGGCCAGAAAATTGGTGGCTATAGCAGTGCTGAACGCCTTGAACTGGATGCGCTGGATTTGGGGAAAATAAGAGTCCGATGGGAGGGAATCGATGCGGGGGAAAGGCATCTTAAGCCTCTCCTCGACCTCCAAGGATCGCAAGTTGGGAAGGCTAGCAACATGCTGGAAGGCAAGAGGGTTCAGGGCACCGACGCGTAGAGTTCTGAGTTGGCGGAGCGGGAGAGCTCGGAGATAGGAGGAGACAAGGTCGGTGAACGACGTGTAGAACATAGTTATGTCCAATTCAGATGCTCCAAAAGGGGCCAGTTTGCCAGGCGTGACAGAGCTGACACTCGGGCGGGGTAGTCGTCGAGTTCAATGCACACTTTTGTGAGGTGTGGGCCGAATAAATGTCGGATGTATGGAAACCACGCAGACGACAAGGGGATGCGTACGGTCCGCACGTTCGGAAGAAAGGTATCCATCGGATAAGACATGAACACGGCCTGAATGACTCGGTCTTCCATTTCAACTTCCCTGTACGGCGTTGTGGGGAGGCTGAGTGTCTTGATGCGCCGCGCATGCAAGACTACTCTGTCCCAGTCTGCGAATTCATATACACCGCGCAATCTCTGAGGCAGGTATCAGCAATAAAAGCGGCAGATAAGTGCGATGACTCACAAAATTTCCGTCGTCGTCCTGCCAAGTACGGCGAGGGAGACATTTCAGCAGGGGTGAAAGGCTTGCTTGGGTCTTCCAGAGCAAATCCAGCGCAGGCTCCGAAAATAGTCGACAGGTCAGCGCAAGAGCACACAACTGGCTCTTGACAGGCTTGTCGTCGCCGTCGAGCTGGTCGAAGATCATTCTGGTAAGCTCGGGCACCTTCCAGCACGAGTGCATTGTGAGGGAGAGAGGGGATGAAGGGAAATGTCGATAGCAACAAAGGTTGTCCAGTTCATTTTAAAGTCGAACGTTTGGCCGTTGTTTGGCCACGAACACCATTCACCGAAGTCTGAAATCTGAGATCTGAACACTGATGCAACCGGTTCCCCAAGTTGGAAACCATAATTGACCGACCGTTTGCAAGACATTGACAGCTTCGAATTCGCATAGAGAACCAGACTGCGGGCCCGCTGTAACAACATGAATCAAGTGGCACAGTCACGAACGGTCAGTCAAAGTCAAATGACCCAAGCACATCTTCGGGCTATTGGAATTAGCTCTCGTTTCATTCGAGATGAACTTCATACAGAACTTTGTTATGGGTATACAACGACCGGGGGAAGATACAAACTCGTCCTATTGCTAGTATACGGACCCGACTACAACGCGTCGTCAGCAAGATTGTACCAAGGAAAGAATCTCAAGAGAACGCACTATAATCATATACAAGATGGCTCTCCACGTTCTTTCCATCGGCGCCAGTGAACTCGACATGGCGCGCAAAGCGCCGCAACCCGGTGATCTCCTCTATACCCCAGGTCTGCCACACATCAAGTATCAGTAAATACGAACGCGGAAGGGACGCCGAAGGTGTGGCACGAACCTCATCCGCGACCCACCCGTGCCCCGTACGCGCTGCATCGCTCGACAACCGGTAATTCAGCACGCCATACCTGCGCGTATCAGGCGTCCACCCCGCGCGCAAGAACGGCGGCTCCAGCGCGTGCGTCTTGACGCGCTTCACCCGCCCGACGACGCGCCCGAGGAGCGGGTCGTCCCGCGTGCGTTCGCGCCCGTCCAGCGCGCAGTTCTCATCTGAGTGCAGCCCACTCCGGCCTTCGAGCTCCTGGTCGACCCAGATGTGCTCGCGCACGCCGTCGTCGTCGCCGGTGTAGTGGTTGAATGATAGGACGCCGCGGGCGATTGAGTGCCTGAGCGCGGCGTCTGCGATACCCTGCAGCTGTAGCAGATCCTCGGCGTGGTCGCTTAGCGTTGGGTTCTATCATAATAAAACAGAAAACTGCCGGTTAGAACTCTGTTCACAGACGCCTTGAAGTAATAACAAAGACGTACCAAGACGAAGCGGCCGCTGAGGTCAAGCGTAGTAAAGTGAGGCGGAAGAGTCATACAGTCTGGTCGGCGTAGTACCCCGGGTGGATGCTTAAATACGGGACCGGAACTGGATCGCGCAGCGAGTGTTTTGCCGAACAAGCTGTGCCCCGACGTCGGGAGTTTGTCAAGCTCCGGCTGCCTGCGCCGCGCGGCCCAAGAGCCAACTTGAGCGCTTACGCAGCCATCGGCGTACTGGTTCCTGGGTGCCATCGGATCTCCCAAACATCGGCGGCAGCAACTCTGCTCAAGTCAATGAGTTCCTCCGGCATATCGAGGCGCATGTCACGACGTCGACGAGATCCATCCGCCTGAGTGACAGCAAGTGAGAATGCAGTCGCCATTTTGGTCGTGCTTCCATCGGAGGCGGTAGACAGTCTGAGGGCCCAGGAGAGCATTCTGGATGCGGACTCGAAAGCACCCATGGCCACAGGGTACGGCCATCACCCCCCGTAGGCGGCCCAAGCTGAAGATGACATGCACAGCACTGAGCAGAAACCCGGGAATACTCAGTACTCAATAGTGTGAGCACGCCGCCGCAGCTACGACGCGTTTTGAGCACCGAGTAGTTTTGAAACTGAAGCGCTGGTGTTTGCCCGCCGCCAAGTACCGGTGAGAGGAGGCCGAAAATCATTCCGACGCTTCCGATCTGTGCCGATCCCAAGCCAACTTTCGGTTTTGCGATTACCGCCCCGAAAGAAAGCAAAATACTCTAGTGTACATAGCGCTACTTAGCCCATGGCATGAATTCATTGTTAACTTGAACTTGGAGCTCAATCGTCCGTCCGCGCAGTCCTTCAGTACGTACGTGTCTTCTCTCTCTGTCTGACACCGTCGCACTCCCCGGCCCCGTATGCCTCTCCGGCTCCCCTTTCCCGACCTGCCACCCGTACATAATTCCACCTCCCACCCCTCATCTCTTCCCCCCATCAGCACCAGCACCGCTCCCGCTCCCAAGCGGCACGCTCCCAATGACGTTGTACGTCTTCGCGTGCCGGCTCATGGGGGGCGGGGCCGGGAGGCGGTCGCTGTATATATATACATAAGCACATGAGCACATGGAGGGAGCGGGGGGAGAGTAAGAGAGGGGACGGAGGGGAAGGGGAGGGCGGAGAGGGGCAGGGAGGGGAGGGGAGGGGGGCGGGGGTAAGAGAAGGAAACGCAAGGCAAGAAGATCTCGACGAGGGCAGGGAGGGGAGCGGAGGGGAAGCGGGCGGGCGGGGGTAAGGGAGGGGAGGGGGGAAGGGAGAGGGGAAGGAGGGGGAAGGAGGGGAGGAAGCGGAGGGAGGGGAAGGGAAGGGGAAGAGGGGAAGAGAGCGAGGGAAGGGAGGGGAGCGGGGAGCGGAAGGGACGGGAGGGGAAGGGCGGGAGGGCGGGGTCAGGGAAGGAGGGGACGGCGGGGTCAGGGAACGAGGGGACAGCGGGGTCAGGGAACGAGGGGACAGCGGGAGGGAACGAGGGGACAGCGGGGAGAGAACGGAAGGGAACGGAAGAGGGTCGAGAGAGAAGATCGAGAGAGTCGCAAGACCCAAGAAAAAAACGACGTACGCATCCTCGAAATGCGTCCCCCTTTTCGGGTCCGCACGCCGCTTCTCGACGGTCTTCTTCACCTTGCGCTCGGGCCGCACGACGATGATGGGCACGGGCGAGTGCGAGAGGCAGTATCTGGATGGTGGGGAGGCGGGTTAGTGGGCGGTAGGTGGTGAGTGAAGAAGAGGGAGGCGGGGAGAAAGGGGGAGGGGTGGTCGGGCGCATGTAGGGCAGGAAGAGGTAGGCGCGCTCTTCGTTCTGCCAGTCGCGTATGCTCTCCGCCAGGCTTGTGCCACTGGGGTGGCACAGCGGGGCAGCGACGACCGGGCTTACTTTTCCGCGTCTGGCCGAGAAGAGACGGAAAAAGAGGAGAGCAGCCGGCGCGTCGAAGACATCGTGCTCCGGGCAAGAGTCGTGGGCCAAAAAGCCTGCCCATCGCGCACGAGAGGGGCCCGCAGCACCGCGCGGCTAGTCCGAGAAGCATGACTACCCTCATACGCTTTCCTGCGCACGCATAGAATGATGCTGGGACAGGAGAAAGATGCAAAAGGAGGGCAGCTGGCGCATAAGCGAACGCGCGTCGAAGACATGCCTGTCGCGCACAAGGGTGAACAAGGGCCCGCAGCGCCGAACTATAAGTTCTCCAACCCTTGTGCGCTCTCCTGCGCACACATAGAGTAGAGAAGCAAAGCACTCACTTGCTCACACTGCCGATGCCGCCCTTGCCCATCATGGTCATATTCTGCCATGCGCGCTTGCCCCTGGTGCCGACGACGACGCTGTCGGGGCGGTAGAGCGCAATGAGGCGGTCCAGGGTGGCAGTGATCCGCCCCGGTATGAATTCGACGATGAGGGACAGTTTGCGGTCGGGATCATACTCGACGCTCTTCTCCTGGATCTGGAGCATGAGCTGCCGCGCGTCGTCGCGGACGGAGTCGTGGTCTTTCTCTGCGGCGCGTTCGTCTTTATTTATCGTCATCGTTCGAAGGCGCACTGACTGACCGAAAACATCCTCATCGACCCCCGGCACACGATCAGCTCGTCCCCGTCCTGCACAAGCGACTCGAGCGTCCAGTCGAGCGAGTTCCGACCGCTCTCGTCCGGGCCCGCAGCGCATAGAAACACGCGCGTGCTCCGCGTGCGCACGTAGCCGTCCGACTTGACCTGCAGCGTGAAGCTGAACATCGACGCCGCGGGGTTCTCGAACGTGTCGAACGAGACCTTGGGCGTGTAGGCCGGCGTCGTGTGCCCGAGGGGCGTGCCGGGCGTGGATGGTGTGAGGGCGATGGAGGTGAGTGGCGGCGAGGCGAGAGACAGAGAGTTGCGCGGGGAGGTGCTCTGTTTCAGCGCCGAGCGCAGTGGGTTGCCTGAGCCGGCCGAGTACAGTGGCGGCGTGTGCAGGAGTTCCGACGACATGGGAGTATCAGACAACAAATTTATTTCATATTCTGTTTCTCTGTTCCGTTCTCTCCCAAACAAAAACAACAGCAATTTATTGTGGGTGTGGAAGGGCGGCGCTAGCCGCAAATCTCTCTCGTTCATGAATCAAGAGGCTTGGTCGCAGACTCGTCTGGTCCCCTAATCCAGGCACGAAGTATACTGCCGGCATAAGACTGTCACTGCGCCGCTGCCACTTGTTGCCCCTGCGACCAGGCTTTGCGTAAGTTTCAGGCCCACTTCATCGAGGGGCGCGCTGTCGGACAGGAAAGATGGGCTCTTGGACCTGTTACCTCAGAGGCTAGAGCCTTGGCTCGTGTAGTGGCCGAAAGTCTACAGCTTGCACACTGGACTTGCACGTCCTGCCGAACATCTGGTGCTGTGCGTCTATCTTGGGTCTTAGGCGCCTAGGCTGGAGCCCGGCATCTCAATTTTGCCTGCGGTTCCGGTTTTGCGATGGTCTGACACGGATTTGTTCTGTTTCTGAAAGCACTGGCGGGCTCGACGTTCCGTGAATCTCAAGGCGCTTACCTGAAAACACAGAAACGGTGCCCAACGCGTACGCCTGCTCTTCGGCCGGTGCGTCGCCAACCTGCTCCCGAGTACTTTTAAAATTACTACTGGTCTCGTTGGACTCTATCTGGCTTCAAGCTGATCATCCGCGTTCAATCCATCCTTTTTCTGCAATCGACTCCATGGCCATTTCACGGGACCAGACTCTCGCACTGCCTCCGCTTTTCTGGGCTCAGGTGGCTTTGGAAATTGGGACGCGCCGTCGGACGGGGAAGATGGGGTCTTGTCAATGGACCTCGAACGCCGATGGTGCCTCAGAGGCTAACCTTGGCTCGTGTAGTGGCTGAAAGTCTACAGCTTGCACAATCCTGCCACCGTGACGCATTCCAAACACCTGGTGCCTTGGGTCTTAGGCTGGACTCTGGAGCCCAGCATCTCAATTTCATCTCTAATTCTGCGGTACCGGTTTGCAAATCGTGATGGATATTTTTTCTTTCTGAAAGTGTCGCGCTCGACCGACCGTCGGTTCCACGGACCTCAAGGCACTTACCTGAGAATACAGAAACGCAGTGCCCAACGCCTGCTCTTCGGCCAGTGCATCGCCAAGCTGCTTCAAGTCCGAGTACTGTACTACTCATTTCTATGGACTCTATCTGGCTCTAAGCTGATCATCCGCGTTCCCGTCCTTTCGAGTCTGCAGTTGACTCCATCCATTTCACGGGACCAGACTCCAAGTCTTGTATGCCTTCGCTCGATTTTCTGGGCTCAGGTGGCTTTTTCTCAAGGACCTTGAAATCGGTAAGAGATAGATGGATAGGCGCCGTTGTGCATATACAGGACCCTCCCACTCCCCACATCACGCGCTCAGGCCGTCTGAGGTCACGCACGCTGTCGCCGTCGGTGTGGTGAGTCGTTATCTCCCTGCCAGGCCTGATCTTGACGCAAATATCCAATTGTAAGTTCTAAATCCCCGTTTATCGCTCGATTCTGTTGAATTCACGCACGCCTGCGGTCAACAGGGCCCCCTCCCTCCGTCCTCCCCACCGCACCACACCGCATTGAACCGAAGCGAAGCGAAGGCGATAATCCCAGGCCGGTCCCGGGCCTCCGAGGCCACGCACGTCGTCGGCGTCGGTGCAGTGGCAACTAAAAATCGATCTTCCCTCGCCGAATTCGAGGTGCGCGGGCAAGTTTTTGTTATATGCCTGGCCAATTTCCTTGGACCGACACACGCTCCCGAACTGGAGGATACATCGAGTCTGCTGCACATCCCGATCTAGCGAACTCCCCAAACATCATATCCTTGCCGTCACGCCGGAATTTTGACGGGATGAACGTGCTGAACATCTTCTCATGATCAGAACTGATTGTAGTACAAGAAGGCTATGCCTGTCACGATCATTTAAAAGGGGGGCATCGCTTCAAAGCTGTGTGCGATACCTTCGCTCTGACCACCACCACCACCCATTTCGCCTCTGGGTTGTCATGCCTCGTCGAGCAGCTGAATTTCAGACCGTCAACATCCATGGTGCGAGCACCTGCCACCTTTGGCTGCCATACTCACATCCATTTTTCAGGAGGCACAGGTGGAAACGGGGGGCTGGGTGGCAAGCGTGGAGGGAGCGGTGGCCGTGGGGAAGGCCCCGTGGTCACCCTCAACTACGATGTTCACACGCAATCATTCAACATCACCAACCAGTTGTATGATGTTTTTTTTGGGTCTTCTGGGTTAATTCTTCTGATGCTTCAATTCAGACTCACAATGGCAAAGCACTCGGAAGAAGGTCAAATATAAGCCCTTTCTTCACTTGATCATCTGTATTAATGAATTGTCTGCTAGATTTCCGCTCTGTTCCAAAAGGCGACTTGATCCTTGACGAAGAGATTGATAAACAGTGGGCAGTCACATACCGTACTCAGGCCAAGAAAAAGAAAGGAATGGTTGTCGTTCTGCGAAGGGTGCACCGTGCACACATCTGGGGGCAGAAAGACCCAGTGACTGTTGTTGTTGTTGAATCAGCGCAATCAGCCTTCGAACAGGCAAGATTTAATTGTCATATAACATTGTGCAATGTCTCATTCTTATTCTGACTGGGAAGATAAAGGCTAATACCGTTCTCAAAGCCCAGCAATATCGGTACATGGCTCTACTTATTTGTTGATCTGCATATCTCAACTCAGGAGCACAGGCATCCTCTCTTGGCACAGCTATATGGGATCACCTGTTCAGTGGGATTCAATGCATTCATTTACCATGATGGTGAGTGGATTCCTCCAAGCAAGATATTTCCCTATTCATCCTTCTCATCAATCTGTAACTTGAAGATATGATACCAATTGAGCATGTCAGAGACATTGTTTATCGATCTCACCTAGCCGTTGGCTATCTTGAATATCAAATGGTTCGTTGTTCAATTGAGTGCCACAATACAATTTGATGTGTATTTTGAATTCACACCACAGACACAGCAAAAGACAGTGAGTCCGAGTCAAGCATCATTCTTGCCCAAGGGTTGAGCTCATCATTACAAAGGCTGCATCCTCATATTGGATGGAGACCACTGGAATGTCTGAAAAAGAGTTCTATAACTCCCTTCCAAAGACGTACTGGATCCGTGGGTCCACTGGAAGATTATGCCTTGAGGTTGGCACCGCAGCAGCTCTGATGTCGGACACATTTGTTGGTTTTGGCCAAAACGGCAGAGAACTCGATCCAATTTTCGGATTGCCATCATTCCCATTCACGGAAACTCTGACTGAATTGGCAACAAGACAAATGTGTACACTCACGCTCGAACAGTTTGATGCCATCTATGCGGCCTTCTCGTTCGACGGCACAGGACTGTGTCTTCGTTTTAATTATTGTTCATTGCCGGACTTGAAAACCATTACTATCCCTTCAATCTGGAAATGTGATGGCTGGCGCCCAGTATATCAACTAGGACAAAGTGTCTTTCAGAAGGACCGTTTTCAGCCCTGTGATTGTCACGACCGACCACTGCCAGTGTGGTATGGCGAAGATTTGTCCGACTCATATAACATGCCAATCAGGCTCGAAGTTATGCCAAACGGATGGACACGGTGCGCTTTGAATTTGATTGATTGAGTACATCATATTAATAGGAGAAACAAGTAGGTGTGAGTACCGTTGTACACCATTCCTTCTGGAAGCGGATGTCCAGAGTCCATCGGAAGTCCATGAATGCATGCACAAAAACATAGGAAAGTGGTGGTCATCTCAAGCAAACTATGTGCGCAACCACTTGCAGCATGTCATTGGTGGGTCTTCCTGCAAAGTGCAGTGATTATCCACACTGACAACGTGACCCTGACTCCGACTCTCTCTGAATCACTCAGGTGCCCCAGAAGAATTTCTACTCTTGGCTCTTGCCACCTCACTTCATTTCTCTGCAGATGTGGCTTTGGAAAACGATGGCTTCACACTACAAGGAACATTCATGGCAAATGCACCCACTGAGTATCTTCGGAGTCCAGTGTATCTCTTTATATTTCCCATCCAAGTGGAGCTTCTTGAGGGACACTTGACTGCGAAAATTCCTCCAGAAGCTGCTAGATACTATTGGTCTTTTGACCCAGATGGGCTTCGACCATTATCACACGAGATGGCAGAGGACATTGGTTTGCCTGTAATCGAAGTGAAGGTGTACACGATAGGCGCTCAGTTGAGTCGAAAGATGTCCATGGCTTGTCATGATTTCCATGCAGCAAAGGGGTTCAATCCGTACAGTCAAGATCTTGCCATTGCCATGGGATATCCACTGGTAGATATGGAATCTGTGACAAAATCTGCACAAGAGGTAAGCCAGCACCCCAACTCTAGTATCTGATTTCTGTGGCTGATACTCAGCACAGTTTGTCAAAAAACACCATCACAACAATAGCCAGGGAGACAGTGCTGTAACTGATGAAAACCAATTTTAAAATACACTGCAATGGGTTACATTTACCTGTGATCACAGTAAAAACAAACCCGGAATACAAGCCGATTTACTTAGGAATGCTTTATGTAAAACCTTTTCCTGCCTGAATGTGTATGTTGCCGAAAATTGGATTAAACAGCTGAGTTGTGCAGAGCCACACACAGCTTCAAGTTTCTAGCAATGTGTACTGTAGAGACAAGCCTGGCACTGGCATCTAGGAAGAACTTCTGGTTCCTTGAGCTCAGAGAATAGCAGCTCACTGTGAGTTCCATTCGGCGGGACTTGTTAACTCTTAACTCAAACCAATGTTGAAGGAACATTCACCGAAAAAAATGCTATGGTTGCACCATCCTACCTGTTTCTTCTTTTTCCGTTCTACGAGTACCTTGGTCCTTGTGGCTTTGAAAACCTCCCCGTTTCCTTTCGGTAGGTAATTTCAACCGTAATTCCTTTTTCGGCCGAACCGTGAGAATGTGACCGTCATTTATCACATTTAGATCATGTAACGACGTGTGACTCTTTCTTTCGAACCACCTCATGCCACTGCCAGTTCATAAAATCTCTGCTGGATCCCTCTACTCTGGCAGTGCTAGGCTGTCTCCATTCTAACAGTGATCATAACAGTCGTTCATTTCCGCGAGCTAAGCCCGAATCGCAACCTTGCCACGATTCGCACGAACCCACTCGGCGCCTACCATCCTCCGAGCGGCGACTCGAGCTGCTGCATATGCTCCCCGCCTGCTTTGCTCCACGCGTTCCCCCTCTGTGTTGCAAAACTCTGACTCGAGGGTTCATTAATATTCCTGAACAAAACTACCCCTGCTTCGATGTCCGACGAGCCCGCGTCGATGTCCATTCCGTTCGGTCATGAGGATGCGACCGATCAAGTATCTGCAAGATAGTCGGATGGATTGTAATGCTGCGAGAAGCAAGATGATTCTGGAGTGCAGTGATTATAGCCAAACCAGTAGTGCATAGGGAATCTCCCCGATTGACAAGTAAGAGCGAGGGGAACGAAACACCACTGAACATCTGGACGATGTCCACTACACCACTTTCCTTGACAATAATGTGGCAGCTAATCTGCTCATCGGTTCCTGCAGCACAGAAAGTTGAGAAATCTAAAATCCATCAGTCTGAAGAACGAAGGCGTTGATGATACAATAAACAACCTGCTAAATCAGTTTCCAGAGTCATGTCGGAGATTTCTTAGATAGATGGGACAAACTACAACAAACAATCAATTGATCCAACTCCAATCTCACGAGTCGTCCAATGGATATTCCCCAACTGGGCTCCTTTGCTCAAGATGTCCTTCTGAATGCATTCCGGACACACTACCGTCGCTTTCAAACTGCAGTCACTGATTTAGTTGGATCCCATGCTGATGCTATGGTAATTTCGCGACTCGGCGATGATATCGATGAATTTGGACGAATCGTTTCTGAGGCCCGAAATTTTCCTGCGAAAGAAGGTTCCAGCTGATAATTGGTTTAGAATGAAGCTATCTTTGCTCAAGTTCCAGATGAATTTGTTATCATCCAAAACAGTCTAGCTACAATGCGGCTTGACATCCGACTTGAGTATCAGGATGCTGTTGATGCCTCCCATCATGGGAGACCTACTCTCGTGCAGATCATACCCTCTGATGGACCTGGCCGACCCCGAATTCATATCGATCCTGATTTTTTGCGATGGGCATATGGCCAGCGGTCCACTTCGGGTATCAGTAGGTTTCTTGGTGTCAGTCGAACTACAGTGCGAAATGCACTTCTAGATCTTGGAATTGCTGAGCCTCAGCAATCCCCTTTCCACTGAATAATGACAATCCAGCCTCTGGATCTTCTGAATCTATTAATGGGGGATATGACGATATTCTTGATCCCAATCTTCCCATCCCTGCGACTGGCGAATTTCCGATTGACGTTGAAGAACTCGCAGTTCCACACCAGCCTACTACCACTTCTTTCACTGGACCACAGTCCAGTATTCCAGATAATGAGCTCGACATGCTTTTGATTCGCCTGCGGACCCATTACCGACGTGCAGGTCTTAGCATGCTCAATGGAATGCTTCGCCAGCTAGGTCATCGTGTGTCTGTTGATCGTGTGCGGCAATCTCTGCTGCGCATTGACCCAGTACGTCGGGTCTTCGAGCGTATCCGCATTCGGCGCCGGCAGTATCAGGTTCTTGGACCAAATTCACTCTGGCATCATGATGGCCAGCATGGTGCGTATTTTCCTAATTTTCTAAATACTGTCTCAGTTCTCTTCAGGATTGATTCGATGGGGAATCGTTATCCATGGCTTCATTGATGGCTATTCACGGCTTATCACTGGTCTCCGTGCAAGCGACAATAATTCTGCAGACACAGTTTTGGAGCTCTTTCTCAGTGCAGCACGTGTCTATGGTGTACCATCACGAATGCGTGGAGATCATGGTACGGAAAATCTCTATGTTGCTGCCTGGATGGAAGCACGCCGTGGTGTGCGTAGAGGATCTTATATCTGGGGAAGGTACTTCAATTTTTACTGGATTTTATTTGAACTCATTGTTTTAGGAGTGTACATAATGTTCGCATCGAACGTCTCTGGGTCGATGTCACTGCTCAAGTTGGCGCCACCTGGGCTGAAAACTTCACCCTTCTCGAAATTCGGTATGGGCTCGACATCAATAATGTTGCACATATCTGGCTTCTACATTTTCTTTTCCTGGGCACCATCAACACCCAGCTTGCTTTTTTTGCTGAATCTTGGAATCAGCACCGCATTCAGATGCGTAATCGAGTCTAATACCTCAAGGACCCACCCCGTCCATGACGGGAGCACGTTTTTCGGACTGCCGTCTCTACTGCCGACGACCTGGATAGTAATCAAATGGCAAGCAAGATTGGGGGAGTGGAGTATTCATCGCCCGATCCTTTGGGTGTCCCCCAGAAGAGGCGGCTAATGAGCCTTTCCAAGAAAGATGGCGCGGGACCGGGACCAACCAATTGTCACGATCAGCATCACGAAGAAGGGCGGGTCGCTGGCGGCGCAGCGGCCGGATGAAGTGCTCGCAGTACGAGAACGAGGGGATGTAGACGTCGCGCGAAGAGACGCAGTGGTAGACGGCAGCCCAGGTGGAGTTGACGAGGATGGAGGATTTCATGAAGGTGAGGCGCTCTTCGGAAGAAAGAGGTAAATGCCAGGTCACTGTTATAATCTCCGTAAGGAGTTCAACAGGAAGACGGGGGCTAGTAGCTTGAGAAATCATAGTCACAGGTACGAGACGGCTTCTGGTGAAGTCGCTCACCTCGAAACTCCCGTCATTATATACGCACTGGGGCACTCGTGTTTTGACCAGTAATGCAGAAACATACAATGAGACAGCGATGGGGTCGGTAAAGCGGGGACTCACAGGGGTAGAAACACAATGAGACAGCGATTGGGTCGCAAACGAGGAGCTTTCGAGACCTCGGAATTTGCCTGCGGGTCAAAGGTAACGGCGATTGCATCGCTTAAACGTTAACGGGACAAGCGCTGCAT
>QVIE01000453.1:0-37613 GCA_013387415.1 Panellus pusillus | reverse complement strand
ACCTGGTGGTATCCTCTTGAAAGACAGTGGAGAGTTGGATGCACGTTGATGGAACGTCAAAGCCTTGCGTGAATTATTAGGAACTCCGAATCAACTCCGATTTCAAGCGATCATTGCGGCATCACCACGTGGAATACGAAATGTACTTGCACTCAGTTCGCCACGTTCTAACACGCCGACTTGCCATCCTGCGGACTCAAGCTGCAACAAGAACGTTACACTCTGGGGGCACCGCCGCGACATCCATCCCGATCCCTCCTTCGCTTACATCACTTGGATCCACTGAGGACAATGCCTTGGCGCGGGTCTGGATAGCGCGTTTTCAGGCGGCACAAATTCCCAAGAATCTTGTTCAATTATCTTTCTCCAGAAGCTCAGGGCCAGGTGGACAGGTAATCATCCTTGACGTGTTTGGATCGCGGCAATAATGTCCTCGCAGAACGTGAACAAAGTGAATACCAAAGCGACTCTTCGTTGTACAATTCACGAAAATTGGATTCCACTGTGGGCTCAACCCAGCTGGAGCGTTCTGTAAGCCCTTTCGTGTTACATACGGGACATTGATGCATATCTCATGAGCAGCCGCATTACGTTTCGTCAACCCAATCGATTCAAATCTCTTCAATGGTCCACCGGTCGCAAGCACAGAACATAACAGAATGTCTACGGAAGGTGAAAATCTCAGAAAGATTGTCCAAGACAAACGCTCAATCCATGCTCGCCAGTTTCACGCATTAATTCTATCCGCATCTTCCTCTCCTCTTGAAAACGAGCCTTCCGAAGCGCAAAAGAAGCGAGTCGCACATCTTGTGAAAGCCTCACATGCTAAACGCCGAGCCGAGAAGCCCTACCGTAGCAGTATCAAAGCAGGACGGAAGAAACCGTCTCTTGATTGATTCTCCATTGAATCGGGGCCATGATACCTTAAGGCGATCCCAGGATTTGTGCGCAAGCTTAGTACCTGCTTGCTCTGGAGTAGCCTGTCTTCACGATGGACTGTACCACCAGCAGCTATTACCCGAATTACGCGATGATACCATGTGCAAAACAGGAGCCCGTTTTCTTGGAGTGAGCTTTTCTCGTTTCGGAACGGACTTCCGTCGTTCACAACGCGCAATTGCCAGTGTATTCGACTTTCCCATAATGTAGTAGCTATGCCCCGTACAGATGTGTTTTACCCACAAGAAGCAATAGCTGAAGTCTGGGGCGGTCCCACAGGCTCACATGACTTCTAGTAGTCACCGGCGCCCTGGTCCCATTTACCCTCACCTCCTCTCCTGCCGCAACAGATACAAGCATGCGCATCCTGTCCAACAGTTACTTGTCTCTGGGTTCTGTGCTAGTATTCTCGGGATTGCGCTGTGTTTCAGGATAGGTTGCGGCTTCGGTAGTAGCAGTTGCGACTGATTTACTAGATGCCAGCCGTGAGTCTATCGTTCTTTGTCAGCTCTGAGCTCGAAGTTGACGCGCATGGTCTCGATATCCTTCACTTCTTGGACGTGGTGGACGCTTTCGGACATGCCTCTGTCCGGAATCCCGTCAATTCCAGTCAATTTCTCATGTTCGTCGCGTGCTAAACCATCCCGTCACATATTCTCAAGGTTCATGCTATCGCATTATCAGGACCTTTTCTATTGCTCCGACTCTACACCACAAGTATGTAGCCGGTTGGAGGCCAACCGGATGGTCAATGGTGGCCATTGATCGTTCATTGTTTGCTAGTGATTCGGAATCCACTTGGTTTCTGTCTTTGTTCTTGAATAGTTCCATGCCGGATCCATTGTTCCTCGTACACCATACAGTTCCTCCACCTGGATTCCGAGCGTTGGGTCAACCGGAAAACTTAAGGTTCCTATTTAAATTTTATTAATTTTATTATTGGAATATGATTTTATTGCGGTTCTCGCTCGGGTGCTCTGATTCGGAAGGATGGGGAAACCAAATATATTTTATCTGCACAAAAAACAGCTACTTGCCGACCCTATACTCAACACATCTGGCTACTGGCCATTACCAGCCCCACATATGACATTTAGCCACAGGCAAACCCGATCATCGAGGACCTGAGATATCCCACGCCAAAAGCTGTACACGCGACGGTACAAAAAAGACTCATGAGTCGTGAGTCCACAGTAAGATCAATCCTGTCAATATGTGAGAGGCTGAGTCAACAATTGTGAAGAAATCAAGCACCGAGATTAAGCCGGGGAATGAGGCAATGTTGCGGAGCAAATCTTCCGGTCTTCCCTTGGGAGCTTGATTGACTTAAAGAAAGTGTGGGTGTGGAGGAAGGCAGAAAAGATGCTTGCAGAGCACGGCCCTTGACTGCTTGACTTCGGGCTTGGAGAGACATGATACAAGATGACTTGAAGGAGCGGCCGCGGTGACTGGATTGTTGGTGGAATGCAAGGGCAGAAGCTTGAGGGTGGTGAGCTTATGAGAAGGGGTGTCTTGAGTCACAAAGCCAAGTATGGTGTGTCTTCGAGTCTTGTAAAACTTGAACCGGATGTTCCGATGCAGCTGATTGAGGAAAAGAGGATTTTTGACGAGTCTTGGAGGCACAAAACTCCGAATGAATGCTGCCTTGATGCCTTGAAGAGTCCAGACTTGACTCTTGAGGGAAGAATGCAGAAGATGGGAACTGAGAAAATTGCAGGACTGAGGAATAGACGGTGGTGAAGAGAGAAGAGGTCGACAAGAATCACGTGTTGTTGGTTGATGATTCGACAGAACAATGAATTGATGCGCCGAGCGGAGTAGCTGGCGGAGTCCAAATGACTTGTGGTTTTCAGACTTTTTGACACGCATGAAAACTTTTAAATTCCTCTGAGCAAAGCTTGGTCTAGCAAGTATGGTGCAGTCTGTCAATGATCATTGCCAATGTTCGGCGGCCCAACTCCAAGCCCACTCTCGAGGCAAGCACCACTTATAGCTCGAAGACCATGTTTCACGGTATCGATCGGCGGTTGCAGCAAGCAGATAGATATAATAATATATTATAATCAACTGCTCCGGCTGCAGCCTGGCAGCCCGTATGGAATTCATAAGGACACTCGATGAAACCTCATCTATTGTCCGCTGATCTCAGTACGGACAAAGACATACGGCTGCAGACTGGAACAATGGTAGATAACAGAACTTGGGCCATCCGTTGCCATTGTGGCTCGGACCTTTGGGTTCCAAACTATGGCAAAGTTGTGGTGTATAATCAACTGCTCCGGCTGCAGCCTGGCAGCCCGTATGGAATTCATAAGGACACTCGATGAAACCTCATCTATTGTCCGCTGATCTCAGTACGGACAAAGACATACGGCTGCAGACTGGAACAATGGTAGATAACAGAACTGGGCCATCCGTTGCCATTGTGGCTCGGACCTTTGGGTTCCAAACTATGGCAAAGTTGTGGTGTAGCAACGTCCCAATCCATAGAAACGTACGCTGCAATACAGCATATCCGTTTCATCTTTGACGCAAACGCCGTAGATATGAGATTGCAAACGCGACAGCTGTGGAGCTCACGTTCAACTCTTCTGTGGTTGGCCTGCAGTCCCAGCCGGATTCTCCGAGAGATTTATTCACTCAGAGGTGTATTCTATCTCTTGCACAGCTCCATTTGAAGCTGTTGTTAAACTGATCTCTAGATAGACAAAAAATTTCCCGATGTCTTGGCAGCTGCATTCACAGTTGCAAATCAACGCCGCGGCAGAATCAAGGTTTGTTTCCAGGAGTTCCAAGAAAACTTCGAAAGTAAGGAAGCATGGAACATAGTGAAGATGGAATTCAGGCACAGACGGAATCTAGGTATTGAACCTCGTCCTCATCCGTGCTATTGGATGTGGCAACGGCCGCGGCCGCGGTTGCACGATGAGGCATCAGTATTCCCATTTCGTCAGCGTGCGCGTTGCAGTCGGTCGCGTCCGCCACCTCTCCTCTACTTGCGCTGCAGAACGAGAGGGAACCTCAGGCTTGACCTCGATCGGCGGGGGAATGGGTACACCGATCTCGTGCACCGAGGAACTCGTGAACACGCTCGGGTCCGTGGACATCTGATACCGCGAATTGTTGAGGAGGGCGCGCTTAGCGTTGCCTCCTTTGTTCTTGGAACCTCGCTTTGGTGCTGGTACTACCCATGGGGCTTCGTTTTTTGCGCCGCCGGTTCTGGATATATGCACGGTGTCGGTGCAAGGTGCCACCGCGGCGAGTCCCAGCGTCGTACTATCCGCGAGAGCGGGCAGCTGCAGCTCGTATAGCGGATTGAAATTTCGCAGAGAAGACGTTGATCTGACACAAGATGCTGTAACATACGAGGCCATGGTGCTGTTGCACGCTTCGGCTGACAACCGGGAACCATCGGAGGAATACGAGCAGCGTGAGTGTAGTTCTTCAGTGGGCAGCGGCGGCGCGGGACTAGGCACCGTTTGGCCCGATATGACTATGTCGCCGCGGAGCCAGGATGCACGCCGGCGAATGGCGGCACCGATTCGCAAGCGGAAAGACTGCCCATGGCTCATTGTAGCATCGGGTGACGCGGATACTGCAGGGAGGACGCCCCGGACTTGGGTCTCTGTGTTAACTGCAGCTGCAGAGTACAGCAACTGCTGGGGTGGAATTGAACTGGGCGCTTGAACGGAGGCCGTGGCATTAAAAGAGGAAAGCGCCGCGTTGGATGCGCGACGCATGGTGCCACTCATTCGTGAGCCCAAGAACCGAATTGGGCTACTCATTGTACGCCACGGGAGTGAGAGCGTGGCGAATGAAAGGAAGAGAGTTTGAGTGCAATGTGTAAGCGAATATGAAGCTCATGAAGAAGCTCTATCTGGCAGGCTGCTCACAGTCTAAACTACTAGTGCGGCCGTTGATCCCGAACAAGCTTATCACACAGGTGATGACGTGAGTTCAAAAATGTATGGTCTGCGGTAGAATCCTGGGGACATATCTTCCAGGCTAGTCTGTGGGCCCAAGCAGCAAATAAGGCGTACTGGTTCAACTATTCCCCGCGCTGATGTAAGCTTCCCACGGTTGAAAATTTGATCAAATTTCGATGGGTGGCATTATGTATCATCTTAACCTTCCCGCGTCGAAATTTCGGTTTGATCCGCAAAGTCGACGTTACGGTTGATATTCTAGGTTGCGACTAACTTCCCTCAAGACTCTCTTGTGCTTGCTTCCCTCATTCCGCTTTTGTTAACGACTTGGCAGTTTTTTTTTATGAAGAACAAGTATTGTGGCGGCAGGGGTTTCTCCGAAAGTATACATGTTGTTGCACGAACCCTTGTGCACGGCAACGACTACCATTATTCCATGTAATATTCCGCATTTAATCACCCTAAAACAATGATCATGCTCCCTTCTTATGAGATGAGTTGATGCATATGCTACCCACCTCGCATGCGACAAAGCCATCGTAGGAAGCCGCACCCGTGTGGGTGACAACACTTTTAATTTTATTTGATGAGTATTTCAAGGAAGAGGTCCCGAGAAGAATAACTTACGCGCAATAAGTACCTTGCGTGTTGAAGACAACACGGTCAGTCTCTGGATCACCGCCCGTGTACGCTTTACCACCAGCCATGATCGGATACTACAATTCAGTCTTTGAATGCTGGCAAGATAATGACAGAAAAAAGAATCGAACATACCTCGTACCAGGAGCTACCCGAGCAGTAGAGGGTGATGTGCTCAGACGCTTCATCGTAGTACGCGTGCGGGTAACTGTCTGTGAGTACCCAATCATTTAGCGATTCATATGCCTTCCATTCCAGCATATGTATAATATACCAGAGCCGAGAGGGTCGTCGATGTGATCAAAGCCGGCGCTGACGGCGGCAGAGACCTCGGATACGGTGTAAGTGTTGCTTCCGCACTTAACGTTGCCGGACGGCAGCGCGCGGCGTGCGGGGGAGGCGAGGGCCAGTGCAGTAAGGGCGGAGGCGAGAAGCAGAACACGAGCGAACATGTTTTGAACTGAGGATCACGTCCGCCCTAGAGGCATTTATACGTACTTGCCAGCAGCGATAAATTTGGATAGATCGCGCGGTTTGCAACGGCCGAATGCTGCGTCTTCTGCAATATCCAACGTGCGCAGGTGGGGTGCACCATGTGTTGATAAGCATGCTCATGTCAAGAAATGGATTCGCCGAGTTCGGCCCGGGAGTCCGGGACTTGCTTTCGAACATTGTATCCTTCTCTCAGCCTCTTTCTAAGGGATGTGTTGAACAAATATTTTAAGCCAGCATGCAGCTCTCTTCTGAGACACCGTGGTCAGACTGTTCACACCCAGGGACTGGATTGATTACCTCGGTCTTGCGTAAGTACATCAATGCTATCGCTCAGATAACGGACAGAATGATAGAGGCGTTATTCCGCGGAAGGTCCCCTCTACGTGTTTCAGAGTGTCGGTCCCGCTACTGCGTGCAAGTACTGATGGAAGGCTTCTTACAACGTGCATCGCGAATTTGCCGCCTCGGCACATCAGTTCAACGGCACCGGATTACACTCCTCTGGGTCCGATGACCATATCGACCTTGTACCGACCTGGACGAGCCTCGCCGGGCAAAGATAGCTCAGAGTGTATCTAGTTCCGTTTACAGGTCCAGGAGAGCGCTCTTTTTTCTCCTGACTAGTACTCTGAGTCGCGGAGCTCTCAAGACCCTCAGAATACAATGGCAGGCAGTGCTGATCTTTCATTTTTCGGACGCTAAGGAAAGTGCATGTGTCCTGTTTTTTTATCCAACGTAGCATGTGTTAGGTATCTGAACAGAAGACACAGTAAGAACGTGGTTCAAAATTCGGGCAGACTTCGGATCAGGCTCACTTCCCACGGTTGAGTTTGGTACCCAACGCACATGTACATCATCGACCCTCGCAATTATTTTTCCGATTGAACCCCGCCTGTATTGTCTCAAATTCTCTCCCCTCCTTCCCTCACCAATGCCGTACCATTTTCGCCACTCAGAGCAGAATCAAACAGAGGAAGTTTATCAAAATATTTTACGAGTCTGCACTTGGCCATGGTGATTGCAGCCTACACTTGCACATTCTTCTTACCGCGGGAGCTGCCAGAACAGAATCACATTCCATACATATGCACAACTGGTGAAACTCCAGCGCAAGGTGTTGAATTTCATGAGCCATGTACCCCAACGCACCGTGACCCCCTCTTCTCATACTTGACTCGCTTTGATGATGGTTTGTCTGACTAATATGTGCCATCTCGCCTTTTCTAGCTCATTTCGTGAGCGGTGTTAGCCATGAACGGAAAGCACATGAGTACATCTGCTGTATGTAGCTCGTCAATTACTGCTGCGCCAGCAATGCCACCAACTGCGCGGAGAACGTCGTCGAAGACGCGGGGCACCCCACCCCGGCGCCGTGCAAGTTCTGCCACGACAAAATGGCCGTCTGCATCCGAGTGATCTGCGACGCGAGCGAGCTGTCCGTGGGGAGCGACGCGGCGACAGCGGAATTGTTGACGTCATGCCTGTTAGCGACATTAGCGCCGAGGGACACGATGAAGGTGTTGCGGTCGGCGGGCAGCTGCATGGGACAAGGATGCTGCCAATGCCGACGCAGGAAGCGCTGCCTGCGGTGTCTTTGATGCCGGTCGTGACACCGAACTCGGGGACGAGGGACGCGTCGACTAGGGCCGAGCAGAGGCCGCTGTGGTCGTCGCAGGGGACGCGGCAGCGGCAAGGGTGATGGCGGCGGCTGCGGAGCCTCCTTTCTGCAACGCAGCAATCTGCGCGAGGAAGGTGGTCGAAGACGCGGGGCACCCGACGCCGGGGCCCTTGACATTCTGGAGCGTTGTCGCAGATGTCTGGAGGCGGGCTATTCGGGACGCAGCGGAGCTATCGGTCGGAAAGGGCGCACCGACACCGATGTTGTTGACGTCGTGGCCGGCAGCGACGTTGGCGCTGAGGGACGCGATGAAAGCGTTGCGTTCCGGCGGGCAGGTGCACGGGATCAGGATGTCGTTGATCCCGACGCAGGACGCGCTGCCGGCGGGACGGTCCGCGTTGGTGTATTTGACTAGGGCGGTCAGCCTATCAATAATTGTCAGTGCGAATTTGCCATTTTAAAGGGGGAAAAAGTCAGACGATGTACGAGCCCATCGGCTTCTCTACATGCACCGTGGGCCGAGCGCGAAAGCTGGTCTACGTGTTCAAGAAGACGGAGCAGCCGATCGCAGCGCAGAGTGATCGAATGCCATAGCGGTATACAATGTACAGTTACGTAGCGAGCTAAGTTTCGTCGCAACGTGTTTCGTACTTACAGTGCGAACAAACGGACCCAAAGTAAGGGTAGGTGCAGGTAGGAGCGTGAAGCAATGTGTGGATCGTGCGACAGAACGGAGCCCGGAAGAAGAACAACGTTGACTCGGGGAATGACTCGGGAACCCGCTCCATGGGATAGACAGAGTATTGACACATGGTCCACATGGACCCGGCGGCGGCGGGAGGACAGGGATCGAGGGGCCACACAAGACGAGCTGGTCCGGGCGAAGATGGGGTTCGGTTCGTAGATGATGTAGCTAGACAAGGGTTCTCTCGTGACAGAGGGAAGGGAGGTCCGTGGAGGTGGGGGACAGAGCATAGAGAATGGAGAGGATACGTACGCCATGAGCCATCCGAGTCCCAATCGCTTCCATTCCAGCCAGACATTCTCGAGACTGAGCTGGGTCCGAGCAGGAGAGAGGAGAGAGAAGCCAAGAAGAGATGATGGAATGTCCCAGAAGAGAAAACGGAGGGACATGCATATGTACAGGGTGTTGAGGGAGCTGGGAGCGAAACGAGAGAGCGATTTGCCTGAGGACGTCTTATATACATCGGCTGTGCTTCCCGAAAAGGAAGTTTCGTGAGGCACTTTCGCTTGACTCGTATTTGCGATTGGTGTTCCCAGTCTGTTCCGATGCACTCCTGATGCGTTCCGATGCCGTCCGGCCGATGGTTCGACTTCGGCGGTTCACTTTCGACATAGCCTGACATTTCCCGTATTTTCAACCAGACTCGTGCAACGCAACAATCTCGTCCGCGGGCCGAACTGTTCGGACCGCTGCTTTCTTCGAATCCACTACAAAACGGGAGTTGAACAGTGAACTCCCAGCGCCTTAAAAGCATCACTCCCAGCTCTGGCGGCGCTATTTTTGGCGCCTGTCTCGTTTTCTTCGTCATTTCCGTCGCCGATCGGTACCTTCGCGCAGCGACCCGTGGCATCGAGCATCGTTTCAGCGAGAGGTCAATACATTCGCGTTGTAATTCTCTCTTAGGTTTCTCATTGCGGTCGCCCTGCAGATCCAAGCGTGTTGGTGTCAAATACCACTTTGGCTCAGCGGGGGGCATCGTGTTCCATGATAACAAGTCTGTGACCGAATCTCAAGCCTCCGCTCCCCGTCGCTTCATCCTCTCTCATAAGATCAGCCGCGGTCTTCTAGCTGGTCTCTCGTCAACGTTCCACTACTTTCTCATGCTGGTAGTCATGTACATATCCTTTTCTTGTCGCAGCTACATGCACACGCTAATCCTGCAGCCAGGACATTCAACGCTTCTTTCATCATCAGCGTCATCCTAGGTGTCGTTGTTGGCGAGGCTGCCTTTGGCCGACTGTACCAGTAAATTGCGACTGTTGTAATTACAATGAAGTGACTGCACGTCCTGTATACTTCCGCTTCACCACTATGTGCTGAACGTTGAACATGCGTACATACGAACATCGAGCAAAGGAAAATGAGAAAACTATCAGTGCTCTGTATCTCACGACTGCCTTCGGTCAGCGCCACCCTAGCTACTCGGTGAAAGTTTCAGATAAAGTTCAGAAAATGGTGAGAGATAGAATGGCAGGCATCGGCGTGTATTTCATTGTTCGGTCACTTTGCATAGGGTAGCAAGATGTGAACATTATGTGGCTGGCCGACTTGTCACCACCTGGACCGGCCCGACAGGGTGAACATGAATTGCATTGTGCAAGATCGCGATTCAAATTATCGCCCGCTGTTTCGGACGTACCTGGAAGCCAGATTTGTCAAAACTGAACTGGTTTGATCAAGTTGTTGGGGCCGTTGTCAACCTTCGCTATCATCAATTCGCCGCCGTCGGCCTGTTCTTTCTAGATCTCTTGGCTCTTTTCTTTTCTCTGCCTTTTTTTCCGAAATGGTGGTGTAATATTTGGGCAGACCACGAACCGTTAGTCTCTTGTCTTCTACCATGGGTGTACCTCCTCCCCTTCCAAAAGTGACTGCCTTGGCGAATTACATCGATGACCGCGCAAACTCAACCAGTTGCTCTGACACACTACCCACTGAGCTGTGCAGCTATACTACCAGCACCCGATGGCACAATTGGTGAGTTCTGCAGTCAATACAAGTCGCGACGTCCAAATTTAAACCGGCTACCTCACAGGTATTATGCTGACATTATGTTTGCGCAAACGACTGCCATTATGTTCTGTGCAGCGATCAGTCTCTTTCTGGTCGTCAACCTTTTACACATAGCCCGTCAGGGATCGTGAGTTGAGCTTTTAACTGTTTCTACTCGGCTCTTGAAATGTTATTTCTGTGGATAGAACTACAGGACGTGCGGTTCTTCGTTTGCCTGGCTACACTACCCTCGCAGCATTGTCGCGTTCTCTATCTCTCCGCCAGTTCAGTGTGCGAAAGAGCTCGGGCTTCAGTCTCACGTCCGGTCAGCTCATCATCATTAGCGCCCTGATTGTATTCTTCTCTGGTATGATTATTCTCCCCCGAGTCGTTTCCTGTTCCTGAGTTTTTCGAGCCATGACGCTAGGCCCCAAGGTACGGCAGCCGCTTGTTTTACCTGAGAGCATCTAGACTGACATGCAGATCCGCATAGCCGTACTATTGGCCGAGTATGGACTACGGTTTTAGCCCTCCCATCGCAACACGATCAGGCTTAATGGCGATCGCTATCCTTCCTTTCCAAGTCCTCCTTGCCACGAAGTGGAACTTCATTACTGTTCTTACCGGGGTGTCGCACGAACGGCTTCAGGTATACCATCGGTGGACCGCTTGGATCATGTGTACGTTGCACCACGCCTTGGAGCCCATTCATGCGCTTCAAAACTTCGTTTTTGACAGACGTGCTGGGCCTCATCCACACCTTTCCCTTCATTGTCAATGACCGCAAATATGGAATGCTGCAGTCGGAATGGGCTACCGACTTCGATATGTGGAGCGGGGTGGTCGTATTGATCCCTCAGACTTGGCTTGTTCTCTTGTCCATCGCGTTCTTCCGCGACCACTTTTATGAGACATTCAAATGGTCAGTCGATCTGACGCCTTCGAAAAATTGAGTCTGACTTTCTGCTTCACGGATAGGACCCATTACTTGTGTGTTTCCGTCTTCGTTCCCGATTCTATTTTGACGAGCAGTGTTCGTTCAGCATGGCGGCATTTTTCATTGTGATGCTCTTCCTTCACTGCGCATTTACTCTCACAAGCGCGTACGTCTATCTTTTCTTCTTTTCTCCCTCTCGTCTCCGGTTCTCATGTAGTCTTCTGGGCAGCTACTATTTCGTTGCTTTGGCCGCATTCTGGGCGGCCTCGCGCCTTCTGCGCTGGGGCATCACAGTAAATAATGGTCTATACCACCGCGCGCACGTCGAGCTGCTCGAGGACGAGATGCTCCGTGTCACCATCCCGACGACTCTCAATTGGAAGCCCGGGCAACACTATTTCTTTCGCTTTTTAACTGGGAACATCCATATGTTCGGCAATCATCCGTTTACCGTGGCCTCGGTTTCCGCTAGGGAGGGCAGTTCCGAGATTGAGGTATATATGAAGGTAAGGCGAGGGATAACAGCCCAGCTGGCGAGCCTCGCCGACGACTGCAAGAATTCGAGCGTCGGAGTTCATCTTGATGGTCCGTACGGGGGAGTCGGTGGTGACATGGGTGTCTATGATCGTGTTTTGCTCATTAGTGGTGGTTCTGGTATGCCCGATTCCTTTGACTTTAGGGTATATCCGACTATCTTGCCAGGCGGCTCATTCATTCTGAGTGCACTTCGTCACCTCTCGCAGCCCGGAAGTACCATCAACTGCAAGTCGGTCACGGTTGTGTATTCGTGTCGGTGCCCGGGTTTGTCGCATCGGTCAGCTGAGAGCTCGCACGCTAACCACTGAGTACTTTCTGCACAGAGTCCGTTTCCTGGTTTAAATCCGCTTTCGCTGAAGCGGCGACCGCATCTCATATCGCCGTCAACATCTTTTTCCACGTCTCTTCGCTTTCCGCCACTGGACCCGCCGATAGCGAAACTTCGGAAAAGAACTCGCTCGATGATGAATCTTCTATTCTGCATGGGCGGCCCGATCTCCGTCGGTACATTCAAGAGGCTACCAGTCACGCTGGGACTCTCAGCGTCATTGTTTGCGGTCCCGGGGAGATGTCCTTTGATGTTCGAAATACTGTTGCGGCTGAGCAGATGAAGATCGTGAAGAATGAGGTCGCATGCAAGGAGTGCGTTCTGCACACTGAGGCGTTTGAATGGTGAAGAAGTCATGGCGGATTCTTGTTACTAATACATGGTTGAATTTCTGGTTGTTGACAACTGATGAACCGTGGGAATGCTTAGCCGTTGAGAGGCCGGCGATTGTTTGGCAACTGATTGCCGCGGACTCCTTTCAGCTGACCACGATGTTCAAACCATGAATCCCTGCACTGTCCCATTGCCGTTTCGAACACACGATTACGGTCTCCCTTCTGGCTTTCACCCGTTTTGGTGTCACTTTCTTACCAGTCCTTTGGCTACCGTTCCCAATGAAGCCGTCAATGACGCTAACACTTTTATGCGGTCTTACCTCTCCCTACCATCGTAACTAATCTGTGTCTACAAATTGGCTTGTTGGGCTCGTTCAAAGGCGGATACGGGTCCGTCCTCTTCTTAGAGAACCAAGCGGGCATCAACAATGTGCGTAGTATCCAGTTACTCGAGACCATTCATCAACAATCACTTCTATTAGATGATTCAGCAAAGCCCTCAGTGAGCACCATATCGCACGAGCTCGTCTTTCTTTGTTTTACTTCTAGGCTGGAAAAAAGATTCTGTTTGGAGTGACAACGCCACCGATAACCTGTAGACCACCGTCTGGACGCCGTTCACTCTCGAAGGGCTCGACGCATCCCTGCATCGCCCGCCGCTCAGCACAGACATCCTCACCGGGCACAACATCGACGTTCGCGACTTGGGTCTCGACCGCTATTCTCACGTTCGGCAATCCCTCTGCGCCGCCCAAGGAGAAGTTCTTCCTAGTTGAGGAGCGTGCTGAGGTTGTCAAGCCGTAAGGTAGAGTCAAATTGGATGAATTATCAGATATACTGATGTGGTGGTTAGAAAACTCATTAAAAATTTGTGAAGCACCTTGAGACGAATGAAAGTCACCACCGGACTATTACAAATGAGTATTCTGCAGATGGATCTGAACTGAGAAAGGAAGTTCCAGCGTGTAAACTGGAAGTCGAATTTCTAGTAGTCAACTTTTCAGGTTTTCACTCAAAAGTGGAACTCAACCGCGTGCGTCGACGGACCGCTAGTAGGTTGAGTCCTTGTTCGAATACCGTCCTACTACAGTATGCGTTGTTCAATTTGAGACTTTCATTCGAGCATCCTATGTTATATCTGGAACTGCGAGAACGGCATACTGAGTACTACCATGTGCTCACCGTGACACCTTCTAAGCTAGCCTCGGGCCCTGGCCATGGCCGATTTCTATCGCCCGGACCTAGTGCGGTCCCCATGCGCCTCACTGAACACTTTCAGCGTCGGCGGTAGCCGCGGCCAACCGCAGTACGCAGTGCCAAGATTTTGCTTATCAGGTCGTGCACCACTGCTGGCCCCGGGTGCGGCGAGGAAGGTGAAAAGCCAAGCAGTTTTCGATTTCTTACAAGTGATGGATTTTAAAATTGTAGGAACTCGATTTTCTCGCCTCAAAGAAATACGCAGTTATGATAGGTTACTTCCTCAGCGCACGCAGGAGGCTAGAAATGGAAATCAACGCTTCAGAATACGGCTTGACCTGATGATCATATCCTCCGCACTCGCCGCTGATACACAATTGCTGACTGCGAAGAATGTGGCTTGCCTCCCTGCAAATTCACTTCCCTGGAGGAATGTGCCTAGCACCAAGTTCACATTCCGGAAAATGCAGTGAATGTCCTGCAGTGGCGAAGGTTCAAAGGGTCCGTTTTGGTGGTCTAGCGAGCGTAATTTGCAGGTTTAGGGTAGCTATACTTACGTGACTTGGGAGTGACTTCGGGCATTTCCCAGATATGGACTGCGCGTCCCGACGTCCTGTTCAAAATTCAGTACACGGCCTAAGATTGGAATTACATTGCAGCAGAGCCCGACCGAAGGATTTCTAATTTTGAAGAGCTGTTGAACTGTATAAATACTGCGAAGGGAATTGAGGGAGTCTCAGACTTCTGAGTTCAGCACCCAGTTAAATCTCTCTGTTCAGAATGCGTTTCACTGTCTCTTTCCTCACCGCCGTCGTTTTGGCAGTCCAGGCCAGCGCGCAGCAGTTTATAGGCTTCAGCGGCGACACCTGCAATGGTGGCGAAGGCACAGAAGTTGGCTGCAGTGGTGAATGTATCGGCTTCTCAGGCAGGCACTCTTTCCAGGCCAGTACCCCAAGCACCATATTATTCAGTATTGCTGATATGCGATGTATGGCAGGTTCTCGGTGGCTCCGCGGATGTCACTTTCTTCACCAACACCGACTGCACTGGAGAGTCTTTCAACTTCGGCACCGAGGGAACGACGAATGCATCAATGTTAACACCGCACCACCATCGGCTCTGCCATCTGCGGTTGAGCGTTGTAAGTGAATAGTACGTCTCCAATATTCAAATAGGAGCTAACCTAACAGGATTACCAGGAAATGCGGTGTATAGTCCACGCGCGCTCCTTAAATCTTCTAGTCTTTTCTCGGTTTGGATCGGCCCCTGCGTATCCCGGATGTGTGTATTAGGTGGAAAACTTTGTGTTGTGTACAAATCATATGTGTGTTTTAAATCTGTCCGTTAAGAGTCTGGGACATAAGTAAAGTGAGCACGGCAAAGTGGAGAATTGATACGTACAGACAAAGGTGAGGGAAGGTTCTCTACTCGGATGCCACTGTCAGGCGAAGCGCGCGTCAGGGCATGAATGCACTCCAGGGAAAGCGTGTGCCTCTCTCACGTGATCGCGAATTCAGCCATATCATTTTACACGAAAAGCCCAGTGTAGAACAGCCCAACCGACTAGATGGCCCTGTTAAGTAGTGCGGAGAATGTATTGAGATAGATGTCGGCCAATTTTAAGCTGATTATTCAATATGAGTATGTACTCTGGCAGGTACAGATATCAAGTCGAAGCCGATCTGATAGATGGCACCGCGGTGCAGTGCGGCGAGAACGCCAGTTGAACGAACCCTGCGGAACCCGAAAGGCGGAGAGGTCGATAGGTAGTCGGATCTGGCCATGTAAGCCGCCAACGACGACGCGCCGTTCGTTTACGCCGCGAGCTCAACAGGATGATGGTGGTGGTGCCGGTGGTGTCCAGTGTGCAGAGGGAAGGAGCGAATGAACCTCTGATATACGCTCCCTTTCTTGGTATGTGGGGCGACGCGGACGGCGGCGTTAATGTCCATCGTGACAGGCGAGAGATGCGAGGGGAATGGGAGCTAGGGGTTCTCGGGGACGCACTGCCAAGGCTCGAATGCGGCGAGGATGGCTCAAGGACAGGGCAGCTCACGACGATGATGGCGGCGGCGGAGGCTCGCAAGAGAGGCCGGACACCTGTTGTACGAGCATCCACCCTTTCCCTTCCAATGACAGTGGCGTGGTGTGCGCGCATTACACCCTCGTAGTGCGCGAACACGTCCGCCTCCTGGAAGTCCAACTCCCAATCAAGAATCTCGAGAAACTCGCGCTCGATGCGCCCAATATCGCGCGCCCGAAGATCCCCGTGCACATCGACCAGTGGACGTTCCGCAGCGTCGAGTCCTGGGTGTACTTGGAGGCGGTGATGAGCGCGCCGAGGAAGACGCGCTCATAAGCCCATTCTTCGATAGCGATGGAGACGTACGTGCGAGCGCGGGCAATGTAAACGAGAGCGACGAGGACGGTTGCAGTAGAGACCTCCGCGCGAGACAAAACATTGGACACGAGTGAGGTGAAATTTGTGTGATTCCGAGACGTGTGTGCTATACCCGAGCGGGCTAGGGCATATTCGACGGTCTCGGAGACACAGTCAACGACGTATTCTAATGTGTCTGAGACGTGAAAACTCGCTGATGAAGAAATAGATGCATACGAATCACGGGTCCAGAGAGTTCGACATCCACGAGCTGCAAAAGCTCGGGAGAGTGTGTAGAGGGGTCTACAAGAGAAGCTGCATGCACAGGGCTGCATATTTTATTGCTGGGGTCCAGGAGCTGTATGGG
This sequence comes from Panellus pusillus, assembly GCA_013387415.1. Taxonomy (NCBI): domain Eukaryota; kingdom Fungi; phylum Basidiomycota; class Agaricomycetes; order Agaricales; family Mycenaceae; genus Panellus; species Panellus pusillus. The sequence continues at coordinate 21,181 of QVIE01000453.1, read as the reverse complement.
GTTTTACTGGAGCCAGAGCTCGGAAAGGAGCTGGACGAGCTCGGAGGGGAGCTGGACGAGCTGGAGTCACTGTATGCCGGAGAGTACATTGCCAAGGTGCACCGTCGGCGAGCATCCCGAGCCGCCCATGGCTTTTATACATGCGGATCGGGAGGGGAAGGAGTAACGATGGCGCGTAATGATGGTAATCTGGGAAAAGATGACCCCTAGTCATCTGTAATTAGTAACTCTCCAGAGGTCTTCCGCAAAGTCCCGCGGCCCACCCTTTCGCCCAACGTAGTGTCTCGTTTTTCCCTATGCGACGATCCGAGTTCAGCCAAGCGTCGGCGGGTCGAGCATGTCACCACCGTCAACGTCGGGTTGTAAGAACAGTTGGCCAGGGTATTGCATGACAAACATGACTGGCCCTGCGCAGATGCACAGGCGCATTCTGCCATCGTGGAAGCGGAAAGGGCGAAGGAGAGTGTAGCTCCTCTCCCTCGGCATCTGTGTCTTCCAAATCCACCCCATGGTCCACACCACCGATACTGGCACTGTCTCGAAGCATCTCCGCCATTCGGCGCTGCAGCAGTACGCACTTGTTCCGTGCCGCATCACGATCTCCGCGGAGGCGGAGCGCGCAGTCTTGGGCAGCGCGCGCGATGCCGGGGAGGCGCACTTTACCCGCGGCGTCTCTGCCCGGCACCGCGATGTTGCGCAAGCGGGTCATGGATGGCAGATGTACGGATACTCCCAGTGGCTCAGCGGGACGTGCCGCCATGGCGCAAAGGAACAAAGTAGACGCATCGGGTGCGGAAGCGAACATAGAGGACAGCGTCAAGGTTGGAGATAAACATAGAAGTGCCCGACATTCGGCGAAAAGATGCACATGAGAGGTGTCATGTCGGTAAAAGAGGAAAGAGAAACTCGCAAGATCTCGGATCAAAGGCTTGACACCCGGGCCATCTGCTGCCGCTTCGGTTGGTTACTTATTTCAACTTGAACTACTACGTGCTTTTCAGCTCAGCACAAAATCAATGCAATCCTATCCACGCTGATTCCCGACAATACGGTCGACAACTCACCGGAGGGTTTCTTCGTACAAAAATGGGATGACGACAGCATAGCGCGGCTCAAGGACCACCTACGCAAGCTCTCCCTGGAGAGCACACCTGGAGAGGATCAGGAATCATATCGAGCGCTCCTAGAAATTCCGAATGAAGACCTCGCGTTTCTTGCGAACGAGTGCATTTCGAGGAAAGATGCACCGACAGTCTGGCTCACTTCCGCGGTCATCGGAATACTGAAGAGGCTCAAACCGCACAACGACCCCGAAAGCTACCGCCTGATCGCACTGGAAAGCTGTATACTAAAGGGAATCACAATGCTGATCCACTGGCGGATTTACGATTGGGCAAAGGCACGCAACCTGATTCCCCCGTGGCAAAATGGGTTCAGACCGGGCTACCGGACGAACAACAATCCATTTATCCTTCGATGCGCAAAAGAATGGGCGCGAGCTCGAGGATGTACACTTTACGTTGCGGCAATCGATGCATCGAACGCCTTCCCCTCAACTGACCAACCGACCCTCTGGCTGAAACTGTACAGAATGGGGATGGGCGGCGCTATCTTTGACTGGCTACGTATGCTATATCGTAAAATGTCGTACTATGTACGACACGGGGAGATGCAGTCAACAGAATTCCACGCAAGCATTGGGTTACTCACAGGAGATCCGTGCTCACCGATACTGTGGAATTTATTCCTTGCTGATCTCGCAATGATGCCCCACAGAGACGACGTCTTCCTCGCGGCTGTACGCGTTTCCCTACTGGCGCAAGCAGACGACATGCTTCTCTTCTCTCTCTCGCAACAGGGCCTACAGCTCAAGCTGAACACCCTAGAGAGATGGTGTGCACGCAACTTCATCCTGATCAATTTAATCAAGACGGTTATCTTGATATTCGGGAAACCGGTGCAACCGCCACCCACCTTCACTCTGGGTACAACAACTCTGAGGATCAAAGTGGAGGAGAAGTACGTCGGCATGAACTTTGGGACAGACAAAAGGAATATTCTTGCTACACATTACTTGTCCAAGGCACAAACGGCGCGATACTGCGGACACCGAATTATGGCGATCGAAGACATGACGGGGAGACTTACTCCCAAGGAACTGAAGGAGCTATACATGGCGCGAGTTGACTGCCATCTTATCCATGGGTGCGAGGTCTCCCCGACTCGGAAGATGTGCATTTCAAGCCCCTCGGGAAAGTTCAAATCAGTTTCCTTCGTCACATGCTGAATCTCCACTCGAGATCGCTAATTGCACCGTTATTCACTGAGACTGGAATAACACCTCTACGAGTACGGCGCCTGCTTGTTACCCTCAAATTTTTGGTATATCTTCTGGACCTACCTAACTCAGCAATTGCACGGGCAGCGCTAAACAGTTCAATCGAACTATGCGCACAGGGCAAAAAATCATGGGCCCAGGATCTTATCAAAGCGGTGACAAGACTGCCATTCGACTGCCCGGTTCTCACTCTGACCGACGCCACCGGATCATCCGAAGTACAAGCGTTCGCAAAGATAGTAGAGACACGTATGCTAGAATGGCTACAGAATTGCGTCGACTCAACTGACAAGCTGTACTTGCTTCACGGAAGGCTAGAACCACAAAAGGACAAGTCACCAGCGAAGATCGTTCTAAAAATGAGGCATTATCTGTCGATGGTACGAACACAGAAGCACAGGGAGGCACTGACCTCCATCCTGCTCTCCACCCATCAACTTGCCCTGGAAATTCTTCGCTACGCTGACCACGACAAACCCGCAGTGCCTCGCGCCGAGAGACGATGCAGGCTGTGCAGAAGAGACGTTGAAACTCCGGAACACGCACTTTTATCGTGCACAGGTTCCGACGTGCTAGTGACAATACGCACGGAATTTCTTCGAAAACTCTTCGCAAACTCGCCTGATCTGCAACCATTGATGCAGAGCCGATCGAATCTCGATTTCTTCAAGACTGTGTTATACTCACGTCTGAATATCGCACTGCTAGCTAAGTTCGTGTATGATGTCCTCGAAATATTCTATGCCACGCCCGTGTTACGCTTAGCAAGAGATGCTTGAAACGGAGGTAATGCTACTGGTCATACTCACTTCTCTAGATTCCCTTAGTTCTACCACGGTGGGTCGCGAGACTGCGGCCGTGAGCTCGGCTATGGGTGTGTGGAGAAGTCCGGGAACAGTAGTGTACATGTGCCTGTACACTCCGTTACTTCCGGGCCCGGCGTTCCTAAGCGGGACCGTGCCGTGTAATCTACCTACCTACCTACCTACCTCAATCCAAACATGACTGTCTGCAGTTTTTCTTGCTTCTCTTCAGCATCAGACACGGACTGTCTTTTCTGTGAACGTAAACCTGTCAGCCTCGAATGTTATCGGAAGAGAATTTCGCGAATCGCGATTCTTAGCCCGTTGATTCCGAGGACCGACCAGACAGGACATGTAATGCATTGTCTGTACAATTTCAATGTGTACCAAAAATGTGCAAACGAAGAAATCGAATTTAATAATAATTTAAATGCACGCTGCCTACTAAGACGCGTAAAGTGCACCTCTGCCGCTCTCTTTCCGACCGAAACGCACGAGATAAATGGTGTTACATAGTAAGGGTTGCCAATGCCGATGTCTGAATACACGCGTGTTCATTAAGATCAAAGACGACGGGACGGCGGAACACTCACGATGTGAAAAATGTGCAAAGAGGTTGCCCGCGCAATTAAGCAATGACGCAGCTCCCACTGGAGCCGCTGCTGCTATCCTCGTTGACGGTAGGAAGGGAGGTGTCCTCTTTGCAGACAACGCAGCTGCCGCTGGAGCCGCTGCCCGAGTCGTCGTTGACGGGGGGAAGGACGACGTCTTCGACTTTGGTGGAGATGGTGGCGGTGAAAGAATCCATTGCAAGGAGGATGAGTGGATGCGAGTACGTTATTGTGCGAGTGGGTGGTAGGTCAGCCTGGAGATAGGTAGCGGCAAGGGGTGGGCCTTTTATACCTTGCTACCGACCTACGGCAAGATCAACGATCGAATGCAACAATAGCTGCAGAAAGGAGGACCCAGCAAACAAAAAAAAGATCAACGTCCAGATGGAGAGAACACGAAGTGCCAAGTGGTATATCCAGATGGGAAATCGCGATCAGAGGTCGCATGGATATTTATCGGCCCAGGCAATTTTCGAAGGAGAGCGCTCAGAGCGCCATCTTGTCAATGTAAATTGCGCTATAAATCCAAATCATAGTCTGGCCACTATACGCGAAGGTCTTGAGCATTGAAGCAGGCAAGTTCGAAATGCTCCCGCGGGAAGCGAGGCGTACGATTGACTCACTCGATATCGCCGCGGATAAGAACAATAGGAGTTTGATCACGATCGAAAAGACGAGACCACAAAAATATTGTAGTTTCGAGGCACTGACAAGGCTCTTGAGTCACAGGTTCGGTCTGCGCACGCGTAAACGCGGTGCCTGGATTGGATGAGATCAGGCGTCAGAGAAAACCTTCCGGATCCGTAGAGCTGGCAATTGTGCATGAACTGCGATCGGTCGTTGTGTAGGAGAGCGATCGGAACACCGGAGGGAAGTGTATTATGGGCTAGGAGGGAACGAATGCAGAATTTAGCCGGAGACGGACTGTTTTCTGAGCTGCCGACACAATCCGACGAGAACAATACCTTGAGTTCTTAGCCACTCAGCTCACGCAGTGACCGTGCACCACAGACCTCGCTCTGAACGGAACAACCACGGCACTCGAGTTCGTCTGTTGCCTCGGTATGTAACGTAGGATCGATGGCCGGAAAATCCCTGATTCACAAACGTAAGGGCGAGCACCCCTGACCCTCTCGAGAACTGAAGGAGATTAGATGAGACCGCTCATGCCACTTCACTGTTGCGGTGGACGTGAGCGTGAACGTTGCGCGTACGCTGCATCAAACGTCCTGTATTTGGAAACCTGTGCCCGTTGTTTGAACTATAGATAAAGATACATACTGACCGAGCCGAACGTCCTTGACATCCTTCACGTCCTAGAAACCGCTTAATTCCTGATCGTCTCCCAATATATGCTTGGGAGCCAAAATGATATACAATGTGCTGTCGGCACAAAATTACAGAAATTTGTCATGATGACGGCCTGACGTCGTCTTTCCATGGGAGATGGAGCGTCCCAATCTGACATTCGGGCGGCCCTTCGTCATCGGGATGGTGTGAACTGGTTTCGGAAGGCTGCGGCATGGTTATGAGAACAGCGATGTCGAGCGCCTCGGTGACCTTGGTCGGCGGGGGGGTCGGAGGTGCGTTGTCGTTTTGCACCTTGCGGTGCGGAAGATCCAAGTATGCGCGGAAAGCGCTGATTCCCGAAGTGGGAGGCGGATTCGGAGGGGACGGGGAAGGAGCAGGCTCTTTGGATTGCAGGACCTCGCGCTGCACGAGGGAGGTGGAGAGCGGCTGGGGCCGTGAGACATCACTCTTCGGGCTTCCGATGGACACGACGCACCATTATATCGGCCCACAGCGGATACGCTGCGTCCACAAACTTGGGCTCATACAGAATGGGTTCTGTTTGCGAGATCCGCGGGTAATCGTCATCCTGCGAGCCATTGAGCATGAATTCCTGCAGCAATCGCAGGCGCCTGCGACGTGCGAGGAAGCCAAGGGAGAGGAAGATAAACAAGAATGCGATAAAGGCGACGAGAAAGCCGAAGAAATAGTTGGTTCCAGAGGTGAGCATAGGATTACCGGCGCCTGGATTCGACCCTCCCGAGTCGCTGGCGCTCGGTAAGACGGAAGCGGCGGTAGAGGTCATTATGGTATCCGCAGTAGCTATTGTAGAGTCGCTGCCACTGATGGCTGAGCCCAAGCTCGATGAGATCGACGTTGAGGTCGCCGTCGAGGACATCGGCGTTGACGGCGGCCGTTGGTGGGTGTGAGAGTGCTCGAAATTAGTCAGCAATCACTGGTAAGTCGCTGGTCGCCTACGGCCGTTCAAGTTCAAAACCGCCGGGCGTCGCCCAAGACATGGTGTTTTCTGGGATCTTCATGGGCCTGCTCATAACTCTGGCGTTTACCCCCTCGTTGCGCCAGAGATGCCTGGAATGCCTGGTATGCGGTGTTGCCCGGGGCCGAAGAATCAAACCAGTTTTGGGTTTCCCAGCTGAACCGGTTGGACCTCTACCCTTTGTATGTCATTCACCACGCTGGATCCCTCGTTTCTCTGCTCTCGTTCCTTTACTTCCGTTGACCTGCTCTGCTATCCCTAATCATCTTCAGGCACTCTTCAAGTTGTCTCCGAAGTGCCTGGAGATCTCCTTCAGTGGATGATATTATCCTACATCAAACGCAAGGAGGTTGTTCGACCCGCGATCTTGTAGAGTTCAAGCGGCGTTCGAACACAATCAACGTGGCGAGATATACCGTTCTCCGCGGCGGCGGCGGCATTCTCCCTGTAACCTGGATTTTCGCATACAGCCCAGCAGGGCTGCGCACTCAATCGGCTCTCATGCAGGCGCGCGTGTACATCTGCTAGTCCTCTACGCCGCATTTTGCATCGCATACATTTACCGCCAATCCTGCAGCATCCGCGCGCGCCGCGTCACCCACGCACATTCCGGTACAGCTGGATGGACCAATAGCTCGTGCCGCGCACCTCCGCCTCCCCACGTACCCCGCCGTGATTGTGGTGCCGTATGGTGTGCTCATGGGCCTGGGTTTCGCCGCACTGGTGTTCATCGCTCTCACCATTGCTCCCAGCTCCGCAGAGAAGAAGCGGCTCGTCTCACGCACTCATTGGGACTCACCCTCGTCTCTGCTATTTTCTTTGCCAGTGTATTTCGCTGTGCATGGAAAACAGCCTGGCGCGCCTCTTGGCACGTCCCCTACGCACGATTTTCCGCCCTGGGTTCTGGTTGCATGGCGGTCTCGTCGGTGCAGCTGTGGGTGGGATGGGAGCATAAGCTGCCGGCTGGGTTACCGATTTCCCATTGTTCGCCGCGAACCTCGCCGTAGGCCTGCGGCTCTACGACTTCTCCCGCGTCGGGTGCCATCTTACTTACGGCTACTGCTACGGCTTCCCCGTTCTTACTAGTATCATATACACTTGTATAAGACTCGACTACAAGCAAGGGTGCATACATATCCTTCAAGAGGTTTCTTGCGGGAAAGCTACCAACTTGACCCCGCTGATCGCGTTGTTCTCCATCCTGTTCAGCCCATCCGCTATACCCGCAAGACCGTTCGGCAATTTCTCGACACGATTTGGCTGCGGTAACCTCATTAGAGAAATCGGAGACATTTTTGGGAGTTGGAGCGCTTACGACAATAGCACCCTCCTCGACCTCTTTAGTCAACGTCTTCCACATGAGCACACCAAACTCCCGATGGACGTGCGGCGAACCCAAGATATGGATGAGCTTCTTGCCGTCGACGTCCCTATCATCGATGCCGCGCTGTATTGCAACTGCGATTCCGCCTTCGGTGAGAAGCGAAAAGCACGCCTCTTGCGTGTCCGGCTCGCTGATTGCGTCGTACACAACCTTGAACGGTGCACCGCCAGCGATCTTCTGAACGGCCGCAGGGACGTCCGCAGTAGACACCGCACCGCGGTCGATGACGTGCGTCGCTCCCAGGGACTTGAGGAACTCTGTGTGCTTGCCAGAGGCGTAGGTGATGATGGGGGAGAATTTCAGGATACGAAGGATCTGAATTGCTGGGAAAGAGGTGAGCATTATGCACATAATTGATCTGGAGCACGAACCGAATTGACCGACGGAAGAGCTACCTCCAAAGACAAAGACTGGCTGCCCGGAGTAGTTCACGTTGGGGTCCAAGGTAGGGTTGAGGCCTGCTCCGGCGGGTGGCGCGGCGAGAAGACCAATCGCAGCGGTTGCGTATCCGAGGGGAATCGACGCAGCCTCGGCATAATCAAGGCTGGCCGGGATCTGTGTCGGCAGAGGGGCGTAATCAAAGAGACTCCTGGTGCAGCGCGCAAACTGAACGTACCTTCCCAACGAGATCGGCGGGCATTGTGGCATACTGCTGGAAAGTTTGGAATCCTTTCGGGGGAAATGCGAGCGCCATACTTCGAGTTGACCTTAGCTAAAGGACCAGAGGAGGAGGCAGAACCACGCACACTCTGTCCCCCTTCTGGAATCCCACAACACCCTCACCGAGCTCTTCCACGTCGCCGGACAGGTCCCACCCAACGATCGTCGGATAGTCCTGGATGAAATACCCGCCCTTTCGCATTTTCCAATCCACCGGATTCAGCGCAACGGCCTTGACCTTGATGAGGATCTCTCCAGGGCCAGGTTGCGGGATCGGCCAGTGGTCGACGACGAACTGGCCTTGTTTTTCTTTGAGGAGGAGGGCTTTCTGGTCGGGCATGGTCGTGGTGGGAGAATGAGCGTGCACTGAGCTCAGCAGTTTTGAGGATGACGAAGCAACATTCAGCCCGGTTACAAATGGTTGCCGGAGGCTACTGATGACGTCGAATGTCCCGGCAAATACGGTTAACAGTTGATGTAACACGGCATCAGGTGACCGCGTATTAAGAAGCCTTTGACGACGACGTGGTCGCCATCGAGTTCCTTGTACTGAACTTCCCGCTGCAACTGGGGGAACTATGACTGTCCCAGACCGCATACAGCTCCCCCCCCACTCTCGGGTCATTGCTCGAGTTCTCAGGCCATGAAAGTGTTCGACGACGTAGTCACCATCGAGCTCCCTGTTCTAAGCCCCCCGTTGCAACTGAAGGAACTGTAACTATTCTCGGTCGCTTCAAGTTACAGTTCCCCGCTGCCCGCTCTCGATCTTCCGTTCATTGTGCCCGAGTTCTCAGGCTATGATTGGACTGCTGGGCTTCTATAAACCCTGCCGATCGGACTGACCTCACTACTGCGGTTCCTATCTTTGTTCTCCGAGTCGTGCCGTCTGGCCACCCAAAAATTCTCGAGGTCTCCATCCTGGAGACGATATTTTTGGTTCGAGCCTGGCAGACCAAAAATTCCTGAGATCTCTATCTTGGAGACGATATTTATGATTCGAGCCTAGACCTTGTCGATATTCTGCGTTTCTGTCCTGCATCCTCTTTGTCTTCTCTTTTCTTGTGCACCGGTTGCATGTCTATGGGTGAAAGCTGGGTCAAGCGAGAACTCCTGACGCCCCGCAGGCTGGTCTTCAACGTCGTATTCTACGGGATCCAGCTGTTTCTTTTTGCCTATGGCTGGTTTCTGCAGGCGCGTTCAATTCCATTTCCCTATTCTCGAAGCTGAAACCCCATTCTCTTCTGACTCACACAGGAAATAGACACACGGCTTGCGAGTCTTAACTCACTCACGTTCTCCGTCTGGATCTCCCGTGGCGCGGGCCTGGTGCTCGCGTTCGATGGTGGACTCATTCTCGTTCCTATGCTCCGGAACATTATCCGCGTCGTTCGGCCAAAGCTGACGTGGCTGTTCCCGGCGGACGAGAATATTTGGTTCCACCGCCAAGTGGCATACTCCATGGCATTCTGGGCCATGGTTCACACCTCGGCACACTACGTCAATTTCATAAACGTCGAGCGCACGCGTGAGTACATATTCCCTCCTACCAATACTTCCGACAGCTAACCGACTAGTCGATCAGAAATCCGCCCCGAATCCGCACTGCAGATCCACTACACCCAGGCTGGTGGTATCACGGGCCACTTCATGCTCCTCATCATGCTGCTAATTTACACGACTGCGACCCAGCACATCCGCAAGCAGTGTTTCGAAGCTTTCTGGTATACGCATCACCTCGCCTTCTTCTTCATGATCGGGCTCTATACGCACGCGACGGGGTGCTTTGTCCGCGACACGGCAAACCCTGCGTACACGGATGTGTTTCCGTTCTATAATCCGGATCACTGTCTTGGATATATGAGCTGGCGGGTGACTATCTGGCCAGGCGTCTTATATTTTGGGGAAAGAATGTGGCGGGAGATACGTGCGCGCCGGGCGACAAAGCTAGATCGCGTGCTCGTCCATCCTAGTGGTGAGCTAGATGAACTAATCGAGCTCTAGTCGTCCACTGACGTTTCCCTCAGGTGCGATGGAGCTCCGTATATTGAAGCCGAGCTTCAAGTACACCCCAGGCCAATGGCTTTTCATACAAGTTCCTGAAATCTCGCGCTTCCAGTGGCATCCCTTCACCATAACTTCTGCTCCGAAAGACCCGTACGTCTCGGTGCATATCCGCCAGGTCGGCGACTTCACACACGCGCTCGGCAAGAGGCTCGGCGCGGGGCCCGAGGTCGTCGCGCGCATGACAGCTGAGGCGATGAAGGGGATTCAGACAGGGGAGGAAAAGCCGCGCGATGGAACGAGAGGCGAATTCTTCGAGTTCGACGTTGGGGCGAACGCAAACCTCCCCGCGGTGCGGATCGATGGGCCTTACGGCGCACCGGCGGAGGATGTTTTTGGAGTTCAGGTCGCTGTGCTTGTCGGTGCAGGCATTGGTGTGTTGCTTTTTGTTTCTCGTTTCAAGTTGCACTCACACGATGCCGCAGGTGTCACACCCTTTGCCTCGATCTTGAGGGTGAGGTTAACGTTCACAACTTGGGATCTCATAGCTGATTTTGTTGATCGGTTACGCAGGACATCTGGTACCGCCAGCGCCAAAACAACCTCGGGTCTCTGCAGCGCGTCGAATTTTTCTGGATCTGCCGTGACGCGCCGTCCTTCGGCTGGTTCCAAAGCATTCTCGCAGAACTCGAAGCTGCACAGGCTGATCGTCAGTTCCTTCTTTCTTTTCAAATACATGCAACTGAATACGAGTACTTGTTCGCTAGCAAACTTCCTCCGCATCAATATTTACCTCACGCAAAAGATCAGCGAAGATATGATGTGGAACATTGTCGTCAACGACGCGGGCGGGAATTACGATCCACTTACTCTCTTGCGGACACGCACCCTTTTCGGGCGCCCGGACTGGATGACGATCTATGGGCAGATACGCCGAGCTATCGAGAGTGGCGACTACATCCCCGGAAGCACGGCGCAGTTGCAGACCACAGTCGGTGTGCGTGTCAACGTCATTTTTCTTCCGGGTGCCGGTGTGAATGACCCATTCGCCAGACGTACTTTTGCGGTCCGGGGCCGATGGCCAAGGCTATTAAGGCGGCGACCCTGCATCACAGCGGGCCAACAGTCAAGTTTACTTTTGCGAAGGTCTGTCGTACGATTGTAGTCGTGTATGAGTTTAATCAATAAGCGACCACAGGAACACTTCTACTTTGTTTCTTCCGTGATTGTCGTCTACTAATAGTAACAAGAGTCGCCAGTGTTCCGATAGTGTTAGACAGCAGGTAATTACGATCGTTTGACTCCAAGTGAAGATCATAGCGGAGGAGCAGGACAATGGACATTCATTTTGAGCTGAGTCTGCACATCGTGTACGATCTGCTGGCTCATACATTCATTTCCATGGTTCGTTTTTGCGCATTCGTCTACATATATATATATCAAGATGTCTCTTGATAGATTATGAATATGACCTCCATTTCTTACAATACTATCATCTGGATTCTGAGTCATTCTTGAGCAAGATTGGCGCTGTAGAAGCCCCATCAGTCGCCTTTCTGTTCTCGCTCCATAAAAGGTGCAGAAGATTAAGGACTACTGCGAACAGAGGAACAGTGAATGCGAAGCGCTGGTAGGACTTGGGTGACGGCCCAGGCCCCACCACGGGCAATGCATTTATCATTGATCCATTGATCGGTCGCGGCGACTCCGGCGACTCGGCTTGTTTAAGCCGAGTTGAAAAAAAGATTTGTGCCTTGCTGATCGCTGAACAGCGGTTCCGAGGAAATTGCAGAGGTCGCCCGGTGCAATTGTTGTCGAATGACTATGGAAAGCTGACGGTACCAGAACATGTGATCGCGTCGACGGTTCTTGTGGGCAGTACGTCATTCACGTGGCGTCATCTATTCTAAGTTCTCTTCCGTCATGGCGACTCCGACCGAGCGCGATCCTTTGCTCAATGATGCCGCCAACGCTGGCAAGCGTCGTCTAGGACCTCTCGAAATCTCAGCACCTAACAGATACGGGATTTTGGCTGGGGTATGGCTCGGCACTTTCCTTGCGGTGCGTTCACCACTTTGCCAATGTTTCCGAGTGGGTACTCATCGAAGACCAGTCCTTGAATCGTAAGGGAACAACTCCATTTTATCGACAGAATTGACGGTGCACGTATCGCCGCAGAGTCCCTCGTTCCTACAAGTGTGTGGCGCTCGCCGTCGCCTTGAACGTCCCACTAATACGCTCGACGTGGCAGTGATGCCCTCAATCTCTTCAGAGTTCCAGAGGTTCCATCAGGCCAGTTGGCTAGGAACTGCGTATGTTTAAATGTGTCCATGTCTATCGTTTGGTTCCCTGAACTTCTCCCAGATATCTCTTGGCGACATGTACTTTCACGCCCTTGTACGGTCGTCTATGCAATGCCATGGGCCGCCGAGGAGCCAATAATACCGCCATGTTTTTTGCAGGGCTGGGGACTGTGATTTGCGGCCTTTCTCGCGACATGAACACACTGATTCTCGCTCGCTTCGTGAGTCTAAGCTTATTCAGTCTGCCCACACAGCACGACGACTTCTCTACAGATCGCCGGTATTGGCGGTGGTGGGCTTAATACGACTTCTACGTGAGATATTCGTTCTACGACTCCAGACATGAACACTCACGTGGTATCAGGATAATAGTTAGCGACATGTATACCCTCCGCGTTCGTGGGAATGAATTTTCGTTGCCGTTGGTCGCTGATGATTTTCTCGTAGGATCGTGGTCTTGTACAAGGCTTTGCCAGCTGCATCAACGGAGTCGGTGCTCTTTTTGTCCCATCCACAATCAATATTGATGCAACCAAAGCTTGGCATGGGTCTGGGCGGTCCTTTTGGCGGATTCATCACAGACTGGTCCGTTCATCTCACGCTCCTTTTCTTTATCCGTTAGTTTAGCCTGCTTTAGGCTAGGCTGGCGCGCGGCCTTTCTCGTCCAGATACCCTTGTTCATTCTCGCGTTTGTCCTCACCTCATACAACATTCGCTACGTCACACCTGTTCGTCTCATCAGACCCACAATTTTCCGAAAGCGAGTCGTTGACATTGATGACAGGGAAAATCCAAGAGCCCAAAAGACGTGCTCAAGCGAATCGACTATTTCGGAAGCCTAACGCTCCTCATATCCGTCCTCTCCCTCCTCATCTTCCTCAGCATGCGCTTCAACGAAGCTCTTCCCGTACGTTCTCACTTCTCGTTTTCACACCGAATTCCAACCTTGAGTATTCCAGTGGTCCGATGCGCGTGTGTACGTCCCGCTCACCCTCGGCGCCACGTTCCTCCTTGGCTTCCTGGTCGTGGAGATGTACATTGCGCCCGAACCCGTGCTGGCGCCCTTCCTCCTGCGCCAGAAAGTCCCCGTCCTCGTCAGCGCGTCCAATTTCCTCGTCGCGGGGTGCAACTTTAGCGTCACGTACTTTTTCCCGATGTGGTTCCAGGTGGTGATGTTGGAAAGCGCGGCTACTGCTGGTTTGTCTCTTTTCTCTTATTCGTCATGTTCAGACAAAGTGAAACGTGCCGAAACAGGGATGCATCTCATGCCGAATAGCGTCTCCATGTCCACGGGCTCTGTTTTTGCGGGCTGGGTGATGCATCGCACCGGCCGATACAAGAAGCTCAACCTTATCTTTGGGATATTCCCATTTGTCGGCGCGGTGCTCATCTCGCGCATGACTCCGGACTCCGGCCCTGTCCAGTCGTGGCTTAGCATTGTATGTTCGGACCTGAAGACTCTGACTTCGTTGCGTCGGTCGGTACTGATATTTTTTGCGACGTAGATTCCGCTGGGTTTCGGGAACGCTGTGGTGTTGCAGACTATGCTCAGTAAGAAATGCTCATTTTGACCGTCTGGCGGAACGAGCTTTTGACACGCCATGCAGTTGCGCTTCTCGCCAATCTACCCGAATCGCACATGGCTGTGGGCACTGGATTTGGGCAGGTTCGTTCATCCTGTTTTTCGTAACTCGGAGACTACATAACATTGACAATCTGAATAGCTTTTCCGAGGCATAGGTTCGCAAGCAGTGTCTCGTTCTCTGATTGCAACTAATATCTTCGTAGGGCAAGTGGGGGGTGTCGCCATCTCGTCCGCAATCTTCCAGACAAGATTGGACTCGGCGCTGCGGGATCGGATACACACGCCTGATGCCGCTGAGGTTCGGATGTTCGTTTTTTCTTAACTTGAAGCGAGACTGACATGACTTCCACTATATGCATAGCTGATTCAAAAGATTCGAACTTCGACTGACGTCATCCGGACGCTGAAGCCGGCGGAACAGCAGGCCGCGCGCGATTCGTACGCTGATGGGTTGAGGGCGGTGTACGTTTTTGCCGCGTGTTCAACTCTGCTGGCGTATTTGGTGCGGCTGCCGGTGCGTTCTTTTTGTTCTATCTTTTGTTTGGGGGATGTGGGCCTGATTGCGGGTATGTACGTATGTAGATTCCGGACCAGGATCTGGACAAGGCGCACCCGAGGGGGATGAGGAGACGGACGACGACTACAAATCAGGCCTCAGTGCCGCCGGTTGAAAACGCGACTGGCGCGCCGGTGGGGCCGGTGACCGACCGTGCGGTGGCGACGGAGCCAGAGCCAGAGCCAGAGCCCGAGTCAGACTCGGACTCGGATTCTGAGGCCAGCGACGCGACGCCGGTCCCTACCGGGGTACTGAGCAGCCCGCGGCCTGTGCGAAGGCCGGTGCGCCGGCTGTCGACGTTCGAGTCGGATGGGATTATGGACCTGGAGAGTGATCGGTTTGGGGGGTCGGCGAGGGAGGGGCCGCGGCCGCGGCCGTTGATTAGCGCTTCGGTGTGAAGCTGTCGGGCTTGCATTTCGTGCGTCCATGTTGGATAAAGAAATCACGGACTCTTGGAGAACCGTTGTCAGCGCTTCCTTGCGGCCGTTCAAACGTTAAAATTCCCTCTCCATGCGCCTCCTTCGAATCGCGCTCTCCCTGGTTTCTGAATTTCATAAGTATTCCGGACCGCGTGCAGGCTGTATCTTAGACTTGGAGGGTGCAAAAGAAAAGAGAAACCGTCTTTCGACAGTACAAACTCTATCTCTATGACCTATGTACCTAAATGAAAGACCAAAAAAAGAGGAAGGCAGCTGCGCACAAATGGAAGTGACTGGAACGCCACTCCTCCGTCTCGAACCCTCGCCTGATGTTCTTTCCACGTGCAGGATTCACATCACGTGCAGGCCCATACTGGCGGCATCGTTCGTCTGAGGCCTTAGACTGAGCAGAGGACCGGACTCGGAGAAGATGCGCAACCGCAAACCGCGACACTTCGTGTAAGGCTTCAGCGCAATTGCCAACTCCAGAGACTGAGTGCTACTAGTTGCTCTGCCTCCTTCTCAGTGTTCGCTAACAAAAACCCTGGTTTCCAGTCTTTCGAGAGATTTACCTCGTTCTTCGGAACTTTGCTCCATCGCCTTTTAACCATATTTTATGTCGTTCGTTTGTGAGCGCGCGATCGACGTTGTCTGACTTGAGCCATCGGTTGCGGATTTCACGTATGGAAGTTTCATCTCTTGTCTGAATCACTCTTCCATTTCTTACAGGTGCGCCGACTCCGTCACTCCGAGACTGTAATTCGAAGAAGGGGTGTTTTTCCTTGGTCACCTTTCTGCATTGCGGCGCCTCTTTTTCTTGCACGACCTGGCCACTCTCGAGAACTCCCCACGCCATACAAACGCCAGTATAGCGACTAGCTCTTTGGGCACTCGCGAACAACGTTCATAGACACGATGTCACGGGTGGAGAAACTGTCCATACGTAACCGGATTTGGACGATAGGGGCACTGGCATCGTCACCATGACGCAGCTACTTACTTCAAGCCACATATAAGAGCAGCTCCAACTCGTTGTCTTTCTTCCTCAACCACCATGTCTGGAAACGCGCTCCCTGTTGCGACGCCGACCCCCGATGTCGACGGAAAAATCAGGCTCTACGCAGCCATCTCCGCTCTCCGCAACTCCCGCCTCCCCACCAACCCCCAGATAGTCGCCCTCATCGACTACGTCAAGGCCAACTCTCCCGTCAAAGAAAGCAAGCTTTCTGGCGAAGGACGCAAGCTCATCCGCGACATTCGCGATATTCTTTCCACTTTCTCGCGTCTCGTGCAGGAGAAGAACGAGGGCGAGATACTTCAGCGCTTCGTATGGGAGACCCGCAGCGTCGATGTCACTTCGATGACCCCCGCTGACGCGGACAAAGACAAGGGCAAGCAGCATGCTGACCAGGCCAAGCGCGATGCCCAGCAGGGTGTGTTCTCTGTTTCCCTTGTCCGTTCACCAATTCATGTCACGCAGCCGCCCACCACCTGCGCACGCTTTTCAATCTTCTCCTTACAAACGGCGAGATACGCAAGCTCGTCACCGACGCGGGAACTCTTGGTCGCGATCTTCTCGCTAAGGGCGCCTCCAAGGTCGCGGAGAGCATCGCTCCCGACCCCGAGCAGCTGCGTCAGGCCCATGAAGCCGCGCCTCACGATCACTTCCATAGCGATGGTAAGACATTGCGCACTCGCGCGCTTATGCTGATCTTGGTTCTACAGACCCCATCCAACAGGCGCAGGAAGCAGCCGCCGCCGCCAGGGAAGAGGCTGACGTAGACGACAGCGACGACGATTCGGATGATGGCGCTGACAAAACACAGAGTTCGTTTTCCACATTTCCTCGTTCTAAAATCTCTATAACGTCCATTTGTAGAAAAGGGCCTTATCGGGAAGCTCAAGAATCTGCACAGCACACACGTCCAGCCCCGCCTGGAAGATGGGCGCTCCTGGCTCGCAGAGGAGTACTTCCCGCCCGAGCGCCGCGAGCAATGGATCTGGCGCGGGAAGAAGGCCATTATCGAGTGTCAGAAGCACGACGACTACCAGGAGTCGATGCGCTGGCTCCTCGACACGATCGACTCGTGGGCCACGCGCGCGCGAGACGCTTCGGCGGACTCAGCTACGCCCGCTGCGATTACGGAGGACTCGCAATTGCGCGGGGCGGTTAATCTTTTGAGGACGCTGCTCGAGCGCATTGCGGGCAAGAGTTTGGATGAGGTGGTCGAGGCGATGCGGGCCCTTGCGAGGGACACCAAGGAGGATGCGGCGCTGAGAGAGTGGTGGGGCGAAGTTGATGGGTGGATTCGCAAGGTTCGTGGGCTCGTAGTCTTGACAGCCAAACAATGCTGACATCGCGCGGCGCAGATTCTTCTCCAAACAGGTTATGTGACGGAGCCGGCGTGCAATACGCGTGGGAGGGAGCTTAGAGAGAGCGGGCGCGTGTTCTACGATGATAAGTATAAGGCGCATTTCGATCGGCTCGCCGATGCCGGTGCGGCGTGAGTTTCTCCCTCTACTCTCTTTCAAATATGACCATTGACCGTCTGTCCTCAGGTGGTTCCAGTCGATCGCTTCTGACCCGCTGAACAAGAGATTCGCGGGTGACTGGGCGCGCCTGACGAAGGACTTGCTGTTTGATTCAGAGGGGAACTTGCAGTTCAAGAAGTCGCTCTGGGAGGATGTGAGGAGTGTCATCTTGCCGGAGCTGATCAATCGGGTGAGTTTCTCGCTACGCATGAGCCAACGAAGCGATGCTGACCAGGACCGGTTCACGCACAGGTCGGATACATCCCTATCCCGCGTGTCGAGTACACCGACGATAACCTTGACCTCGTCGTCGAGAATTTGACGCTCACGGGCCAGCAACTGTTCCCGAGCATCGTCGAGATGGAGGCGCACAATTACCTGCGCTTCAGCCCGTACCAAGCGAAGTCCAGCGGTGATCGGATGAAGAATGAAGTAGGTCTTTTCCTTATGCTGCAAAGTGTCGCACTGACAGGTGAATACGACAGGTCACGTTCACCTTCGCGGAGATGAGTGCGCACATGAAGGACGTGGCGTTCGAGTTCCGCACGAAGGCGGGTCCTATCAAGATGAAGGACTCCGGCTTTGCGGAGGTGTCGTTTGGGCAGAAGGGGATCAGCGTGCGTATCTCCTTGCCCCTGCCTTGCTCCTTCTCGGCTTATAACAGTTGTAGGCGACTGTGACGCTCACCACCTCCCCGACACGTCCCGCGTGTTCAACGTGGACCGCGTGCGCGTTAAGGTCAACGCGCTCAAGTTCAGCATCCGCGATTCGAAGCACGACCTGCTGTACAAGGTCGTCAAGCCCGTCGCGGCGCGGCTGATCAAGAAGCAGATCAAGAAGGCGGTGGAGGATGCGATCCGGACCGGGTTTGAGTATGTCGATGGGCAGCTTGTTGCTGTGAAGGAGCGCGCGAAGGCGGGCAAGTCGGGAGAGGAGGGGGATGAGGTTTGTTGTGTTCTTCTTCCTACCTCTTGCGTTGCGGGAACTGATTGGTCGGCTGGGTGCAGGATTTGAAGCGGACCCTCTCCAGGGACGATTCGTCGTCCGTGGCGCGCTCGAGTAGCGATAAAAGCTCCTCGCAGTTCAAGGTCCTTGCTACGAAGCGGACGTCGCTCCTCCCTGAGAAGGGCCACCCCGAGGGGTGGGTCAACCGCACCGAGGACGCCATGGCGAAGGAGAAGACCGAAGAGTGGAGATCGAACGCGTATGTCTTGCTTGTTTCTTTCATCTTTTCATAACCTGACCGATCACGGTAGCTTTGATATCGAGGCGAATGGGGGCGGGGTGGTGCCTGTTGCTTGAGCCTTGGGCCTTGAGACGTGCGATGATGGATGAATGGACAAACAAGTCAATGTAGGTGTGCCGCACTGTATCGTAACTCATATGTATTTTTTCCGTGTTGATGCTCAGAACAACGAATCGAATGTGTACATTTTTCTATGACTTTGGAGTCGCCAGCTGACTGCGTAGACGCGGAACATTGTCACTTGACAAGCAGACATAGTCGAATTCTGGTCGGCATCGCGAGTATTTTCCAGGCTGACATGGAACGAGTACTCTCCAGGTCGCCGCACGGAAGCCCGGCGCGAACTTCACGTCCGTGTCACATTGAGAGCATGCTCAGGCTGGTAAGAACTTGTCGCGTTATCCTTGCCTTTCCATCGATGTCAGATGAGAACGTGACATGGATGCATACTGCTAGGTTTGTCCTGGTACTTATCACTGGTGGGTTATTCTGTTTGAGGCTGAAAGACCGTAAATACGGTATCGCCAGAGCGATTCGCGAGTCCGCGAAAGAAAGCTCCGAGTCCGGTGCGGAACGGTACGCCTGCATGTTTGACGGGATATGAGGAAATACGGGTGGATACATACGTTTCAGCGTCCTTCTCAACGAAGGCGACAGCACGACTTGAAGCCCACGGGCAATATCACCGACCTGAGGCTGCGCGCGGGCTTAGGCGTGCAGAGTGCTTCGAGGGTACGTGCAGCTTGGGCGGATTTGATGGACGAGGTCGGCGCCTTGGAGGACACGCGGTTCGAGGAGGAATGCGGGGTCCTCGAGAGACGGTCTTGAGGTACTGCGGCCTACATGGGGCGAACTTCGGTGTCGACGCCGAATCGATCTACTGATTTCAGCGCGAGTCCTCTTCGACGTCTTGGAGTCTTGAGCGGGATGTGATGAGAAATGGACCGCAGCCCTGTTTACCTTCAGTCCGATGCCGTGCCGACTCGGGTCAGGACCTTGCTAGCCATGCCCTATATGCTCTGGTGCTGGAACAAAACTATCTCAGCATCTTACTGATTACTCCTTCCACTGCAAGCGCACAGAGACTATACCAGGGAGAAATACTTGAGGCAGCATGGTGCCAGTCGAATCAGAATCGATCAAGTCGCAAATCGATATCCTGGCCCGTCTTTTCGCAAAAAAATCTGAGCCCGATACACAGCTGGAGAAAAATTCTGAAGAACTGCAATGACAATCTCGGGTTTGAAGCGGAATTTACTGGCCTGGGCTGCGCAACTGGTATTACTATCAGATGATCTGACCCTCCGAATTCAACGAACGACAAAAACTTGGAGGAGAACATTTCTTGGATGAGGGAGGATGCGATGTGCTGTAACGAGGGGCCAACGCCGACTAGACTTCAAGGAACCTCGGACAGATGCAAAATGCTGAACCCTCGTTTAGTTAGGATCAAGTTAAGATGCCTCGAGGCCGAAACCTCGGACCGAACGTACCGCTGCGCGCATTTAAGCCGCTGCCACACAGTTTTGCAAAGACGACGGAGGAACCTCTTCAATCTGTGCGATTGCGATGTGAGTAGGTGGATAGGTAGTGGAAGCGCTGATGCAGTCCAGACAGCCGAGACACACCAGAGCAGGCGCGCGGCCGTATGATCTGATGACACGAGAAGGTCAGGAGCTGATTTGTGAGGCGAAGCTGAGACCACCAAGTCGACGGCAGAAGGGATTAAAAAACGAAACCGGATATTGAATTCGGTGTGGATTACAGGATGGTTACGCCGACTGTGGCAGCTGTGCTGGATGGACCCCACCGTACAGAAATTCAAAATTGAAGCTCAAGTTCCGTTATCGTCGACATTTTAATGCGTGCGGAACCTGGGAGCGTGGTAAGCTATCGAAGATGACAAAAGACACAGAGGACTTGGAGGAAAATATGTCGTACAATTATCAATGGAGGCTCGGACATGAGCGGTTGGTATACTTGAGATTCTCATAGTTCGCGCTGAAAGAAATGAATAAACAATCCGCTAGAGTTGTTCACGAAGTCATATTTTTAAAGACTTTACCGTGTGGCCGCGCCTCACCTGGCCTTGCCACCACTCTCTACCGCCGTTCGCTCTAGCTCCCTTGCGCTCTCACAGAGACCCGCAGAGTCCCTACGAGTCGCCGGCCGTTCGCGACCAGCCACCTCACCGCAGAGATGGGATAAAATTTGAAAGGTGGAGATCGAAGCATGGGACTCGACTTGAAAAAATAGGAGCCGTCAGAAGAGAGGGTTTATTTGTTGGGCCAAGTCCTTCACCGATCGCTCGATCCTGCATGAATGCATCCACCATTGTCCGCAAGGCTGCTGCCAGTGAAACCTGGTCCCCAAACGACGAATATTTGCCCCAGCCGGGTAGACGGCGGAGCTGGACTTGCTGGGAACCAAGTTGGACCGACACCCACCGGGACCCA
>QVIE01001153.1:0-37591 GCA_013387415.1 Panellus pusillus | reverse complement strand
AAGTACCACGAGAGCAGTGGGGGGAAGAAATGCTCACAGACGGTCGTTATTCGCAGGAATATCCGGACAAAAGGCGCGTCGATGAAAGAGTTGAGGCACATAAAGCTTCGACCCGGAGCACACAACGTTTGAGGCACGCGTAAACGAGCTCGCAAGCGCATTGTAAATCGTCACGAGCGTATCCCGGGTCAGACCTCGGTTTGCGAGCGACGACCACATTTTGGGGAATCGGCATGTAGTTGACCCGCGACTCGCGCTCTCGTCGCGACGGCTTCAGCTTTGATTTCAAGGCACTTCGCAAGCGTCCTCGTTAGCCGCCTCCCGGTCCAATGTCTTTGCGTCACCGTTCCTGGAACAGCCCCGCAGCTGTTTCGTCTTGTTCTTGGTTCACAAAGATATCGTCTTGTGCGAAAGCTCACCTTTGCATGACTCCTAGCAGCTAGATAAGCCAGGACTGTTGATAATAGTACGAGCCGATGTTTGCATGTGCCAAATAATTTCCTTATTCTGGTCGTGGGATCATGGACAACCCTCGTCACCGTTTGCTCTTTTTGGCCTACCGCCCTCCCGCGGCTTGGATGCGATGGTCGAGTCGTCTCTGGCGAATTGGGACGGCTCGAAAAAACCAATGATGGCATGGCATGTCTGCAGATGGTAGGTGCGCTCGACTCGGGCCCATATCCATGAATAACAAATGGAAGGACGGAGCTTGAATTTATGTGCACAACCCTGGCCGGTAAGCAAGCTGCTACAATATCCACTCCGTCTCACAACCCCTGATTCTGACCAACTCTAGCTGCGGGAGTTCGGTTTCCAGCTATGAATGTACGACTAATTGTCGGCTGGGCCGTAATCGTCAGCGATAACCCGGCGATATCTTGGAGATCTCATCAGTCCGGGCGCATCAGCCGAGCTCAAAGGACTAATACGATCCAGCTGGCTCTACGGCGACGCTGATTGTCGTCCAAGAATTCTCTGGGCAGTCGAGGAACAAACTGTTCGGTGCGAACGCACCAAGTTACATAAAACTGAGAGGTGTTCGCAGTTTACTTGAGTTTGCATCCATTTCATTCTATTCAGGCGTGCACTACATATCCTGGTATGAGGCACGGATGTGACTATCTGTGTACATATCCGAGGTATGTAATGATCCTTCCAAGTTCCATCGTTGGCTACTAACCACAGACGCGCCGTGCTATGACATATTGCAAGCGAATGGCCCCGCGATGGGCCGTACCTGTCGGATGCACTGCGTGGACGAGATCACGACTGAGTGGATGCTAACGGCGGGAAATTTGAAGGCAAGCGTTTGGTTCAACTTGATTCGAAACCTACTAGTATCAAACGATTCAAACATCTAAGTCTCTGTAAGTGCTGCGACCTCGAAAAAATGGAGTACTGTATGCCATTGGACTGTCGCTCCTCTGATCATTCGGCCAGATTCGGCTCATATGCCGCGTCGGAAGTTCCTGCTGATGGAGAACGGAGGCGTGTCCGTTAGAATCACTGGTATATAAGAGATCCGCTTCCATCACTCACATCCGCTTTCTAGGTGCCTGGAGGCTGGAATATTCAGAGGTGGTACCTTGAGATCACGCAATCAGAGCTTGTGACCCGACATCAGCCGAGTCAAGCCGAGCGGCGGCGGCAGTTTGTGATACTAAGTATTATTCGCCACGGAACTCCTCCATCTAAGCATGATCTCAGTAATTTATTGTACGCTTACGATTTACTTACTTAAGGCTCGGAAGCCAGTTTGAAAAGATAGCCGTATGTTATTGGCTCGAATCGTATTTATTCGTCCAGCCTTAGAACCAACTGACGTCGACAATTCTCGCGCCAATACATGCTTCTTGATAATTTCGTTTCATCGGTCGGCTCCTCACCACTCCACGGTTCGCCCGCGCACCTCATCTGTGAAGCGCGCGATTACCGCCCCCATGCGTCATACCCAAAGCGAGCGCGATCACCTCAACGTCATCATTGAATTGTCATTGAACCTCCTATCCTGACTTTTCTATGTCGCGCATCGTTATTACATTAGGACCCGATCCGTCAATTCAATAGCGATTCGATTCAGGCGACGATAGATTAGGTGCGGTCAAAGTAGCCGTTGAGGACCCGTTGCAGAACCTGTTGCAAAACCCGTTGTAGCTCTCTGCAACTAGTTTTGCAACGACTTTTTAAAAGGTGCTCTCAAACCTGAAACAAGTTTTACTTGCAACCGACTCGACTGATGGCATCGATTCGGCAGACGTCTCTATAACGTATTAGGTTGCCGGCTCGGCATCGCACTTCCCATCACAACGAGTTTTCAGCTGCAACGAGTTTGTCTCAGCGGATAAAAACTCGCTGCAACAAAAACTCGTTGCAGAAAACTCGTTGCAGAAATCACATCGGATTCTGCAACGGGTTTTGAAAGTTAACTTTGACCGCACCTATTATTGAGCTGATGGATACACTTGATTGATTGATTGCGGATTTTCGTAAAGTAGATTGAGGTAGTGCAGTACAAGTTGTACTACAAGTGAGTATGTTCGAATATGATCTTGTATGATAGGAATATGTATCGATCATTGATAGATCTCAAGTGCTGAACGCGGGCTCGGTACGGTTGAGCTGATAATGAAGAAAAAAAAATGTGATAGCGAATGATTGAGTTGCGAGTGCTGATGAGTAGAGGAGGGGAGAGGAGGCGTGCACTACATGTCTCCGCATGCCATGCTGCGTGTGTTTTCTTTCGGAAGGAGGGGGTCGCACATCCGAGACAGGAGAGTGAGGCGACGCCTAGACGGCCACACCTATGGGTAACGGCCGTCCATGGCTATGGCCAAGGTCGCGGTGCGGTATGGGCATGGGGAAGGGGAATGCACGCAGGAGGTCGTGCAACGGCCACCGGAGCCCGCGCCCGGACACCGCACAGGCGCGGGGGGATGACGTCGACCTCCATAGGCGTGCACGGCGACAGGCTGGCCTCGCTGCTCGCGGGCGAGGACGGTGAAAGATCGGTAACAACGGGGGCGGGAACGTATCGTGCGTGAGGCTTCGTGGCGTAAAGTGTCGTGGTCAATGGAGGAGAAGGCGTTGAGTGACGAGGACGGCGCGGCGAAATCGCCACGCGCACGAGCCCCTCGTGATGCGCAAGCAGGTCTGCCTCGCTAACGCCGAGCTCCCAGTCGAGCACTTCGAGGAACTCTCGCTCGATCCGCCCGACATCACGCTTGCCGAATACGCCCGTGCAGAGCGCCAGTGAATGTTCTTCAATGTGGCATCGTTGGTATACTTGGCGGCGCAGATAAGAGCACCGAGAAAGACACGCTCAAGGGCCCATTCCTCGAGGACGATGGAGAGAAAAGGGCGTGCGCGGGCAACGTAGACGAGAGCGACAAGCAGGGTGGGAGTCTTTACCTCCGCGCGCTCCAGAACCGTCGAGGTAAAGAAGTGAATGATTCAATATACGTTGAACGAGATGGTGGCTTGGAGCGCCGTTCCATAGCGAAGTCGACGGTTTTAGACACGCATTCGACGATGTAACCTGATAGAAAAGTGAGACATGAGAGAAAAGCGAAGGATTTAAACAGGGCCGAACCGATGACAGGCTTTGTTAGTTCTACATCGATAAGCTGGAGAAGCTCTGGAGTATGTCTCGTAGGGTCGACGAGGGAAGCTGCGTGTACAGGAGATCTGCGGCTGCTGCTCGCTGGGCTCGACGACGAGGTGGAGGCGCTGAAGGACGAGGTTTGCGACACCGCGAGGGAGTTCATGTCTGAGTAAGATGGGGCGTCTGTCTGGCATTGCTGGTTGGGCCGTCGGGTTTTATATGCTGCACACCGTAATTGTCTGAGATCGGAATCGAGTCAGCCGCCCGATTCAATAGATCCCGTTTAATGATTCCGAGCCGCCCGGTTCGTGACTCGGCTCGACTCGCCGGCCGTACCTATCTGCGGTGCACGGCAATCGCAACTGTCGATATTCCAGTATTTTTTTCCCCGCAGACATCGCTTTACGACGTCACTTTATGTAAATTTACTCATTTTTTCATCCTTCTCTTCCGCTGCAAAAGCATATCGATAATGCATGCCTCAAAAGTTCTAACGCACAAGCGGAATCGGTCCGACTCCAGCGATAATTGACTCGCCACAGACAGCTCAATGACAACTCAGAATTACATGACAGCACATTACATCCTACATTACGCGCTATAACTCATTTGTTCAATTCCTTTATCTTGTTTCGACGTCAATTTGCGAAACGAACGGGTCGCGCGTTAACGTTGAACCCGCTTCCTCTCCCGCGCCCGCTCTCGCGTGTCACGAGATGCCGCCTTCCCCGTACTCTGCGGCGACCTGCTGACGCGATGTAGTGTTTTTTTTTTCAGTATACTACTTGGCCCCGAACGAACATCTGATAATTACCGGCTAGGCAATCAGAGCGAAGATCTGCGCAACCGATATCACCGAGTCTCTATTATTCTCGGCCAACGCCGGGCCACGGGCGGCAAGCGATACAGGGTCATATTTGTGAAACATTGCGTTTCGCTGCGCGCCTATTACTTCGGCAAAAAAAATTGAGCGCTCTGCGGTGGCGCGCCGAGCCGCCATCGCGCCCGAGCAGGCCTTAGGGCTAAAAACAGTCTGCTGGCGACGATCAATTCCCAAGTAAGGCAATCAGTCCAGATTACCTCCGCGGCAAAAGGCGGCAACGTTGCGGAGGCCACTACATACGGGAGTGGCCGCAGTGCTGCCCGAATGAGTCGGAGCAACACCCGACGTACAATGTACCAGGTTCAATCTTCGGAATTCCGCGCCGAAAACCTCCTGGAAATTTTTGTCAATCCTATTTCCTCCGCTTCCAAGGGTCGCTCTCCAGCTTTGCAAGTTACGACGGAACAATATGCTTGGGATCATGGTGGCGTGCAACCGTAGCCCGCGATACGGGACTTTCCCCGCACCAGAGGAGACTAAACTAGACCATAAGCGGCAGATTAGAGAAATTTTGGATTTTTAACATCCCACAGTGGTGACCCCGCCCCGGCAACGACTGCGCATGTCGTGACCCCGCCATCTTGTCATATTCTGACAGTAAATCACCTGTGCCAGATAGTCAGCCCGAGTTTATAAGCTTACAAAGGTTAATCGAAGTATTACGACAAACTCGGTGGGAGGTAATTATATAGGTGATGGTCATTAGTAGCAACTGGGGCGTGCTGAGCAATTTTGCGTGGAATTGGTTCGCACATGAGATGGCTAGCTGGGAGCCCGCCGGTGGGGTGTCTGAAGCTACCTCACCCCACCATACCAGTGTTAGAATTGTTTAGTTGACTTTCTGTTTTCCTGTTCTCAGATGCTCTAGATCTTCGTTCGAATCCTGTGGTGCACTGGTGCCGTCATTTTTTATGTCTAAAGACAGTTATAATTTGGGCCGTTCTATCATAATACGCCGGCATTCAGATAATACGAGCATCACGATTGTCGTACATGTCAAGGTTGCGGCAAGGCTCCGAGTCGAGACGCCTACTCGCCCACCTGCCAACCGCGGCTGACCGACAAAAATTTACTGTACATGGACCGGTAATGCGGGTACGTCCCGACGCGACGCAATCAGCAGACGGCCGGCGGATGCGCGCAGCTTCGCCCGCCCCGCACTACGGCCATTCTCCCGCATTGGGAGTAGACAAAAGCAATCGCTCGCGGTCTCGGCTCACTGAGTATTCTCAAAGCCTTGGATTCCAAATTTGAAAAAATGAAGCGTAGTGACCAAGCGCGGTCTTCGACAATTAATAATATTCTCGATGTGCTTACTTACACTCCATTTCTCATACACTCGATGAACACCCTGCGCGTCATCAGAGCGGTCTTGCGAACGACATCAGGTTACGAATGTGGGGAGATGGCCATAGCAACTTGAACTAGAGCGTCGGCCAGCCTCCTTGATCCCGTATACCCCAGATCTATACTTACTACTAGTAACGTTCTCTTCTCCGCATCATGTTTCCTTCGTAGCAATTAATGCCCAGTTGAACTGACAATCGACTCGCGAACTGAAAATAGACAAGTTGAAACCCGCCGCGGAAACCTTGCTGCAGCAGCCTGCGCGTACCGCCGTGCCTCGAGACAAGGGGTGGTCGTCGGCGCCTCGTCTAGACTAGACATAAGCGATTGAACACCGTTGCTTTGTTCTGAGAAGTTCGAAATTTTCTGTAAGCCAACGTACCCGCCTCCGTTGGATTTCTGGCTGGACCACTCAGGGGCTCGTGCTGGCAGCTGCACATGGAGAAAATCCCGCGTTGCGTAGTAAGCATGAGTTCGTGAGCGTGAGATGAGTACGGCTTACTGTGCACGTACGCGTAGACGCCACAAAACCGGTATCGGCGACTCGCCGGGCGGAGGTGATTGTCTTGACGATTCACGAAGTCGCCGGCCGTAGCTTTTACTTGAATACACTGGCAGCACGCAACATAGACAGGATGGAAAGAGTGCTTACCGGTCGCGGAGTGTGCCTGTCACGACAGCCTACCGCCGGTTCCATTTCCAGAGAGAAAAGAAGACAGAAGAACTCCTGAAGTCCGGCATTCATATAATCCACTGGCAAGTTTGACAGTCGGCGTTGCTGTGATTCTAAAATTGTCAAAGGATGATGTGCGCAGATCCCTCAGCTCGCGTAGACTTACCACAATTGGTGGACACTACTTCCGTACCCTTGGTCGGGAGTGGATTCTGAGAAGTTTCTGTAGCAACTTCGCGAGACTGGAAGGAGAGACTTCGCGCAGGGCCGTCCCATCTCTTTACCATTGTCGTGGACACGTTACGACGTACCGAATCCGTACGCTCCTCCACACCAAAGAGCACGCAAATCATCTCTATCGAGTCCATGTGTCAATCTGTGGAAAGTAGACTATCTCCAAAGACCGAGCGACTGCGAAATTCTAATTCGCGCGGGCGCGGCGTTTGAAGCTGTCAGACTGCTACACCAGTGGCTGTCCCATAGTACGGGATAGTTTGACAGTTTTGTCACCCCGGTGTACCCGCCTGGCCAAAATTGAGAGTTCGTACGCAGCTGCCACAAAACCGAGGCGGAATGATATTTCGAGCTGGCCGTGTACGCCGTAGCTTCTAGAGCTCTCCACGGCACGGTTCAACTCTGAATCGAGAATTCTGTACTCCACGGCGATCGACTCTATTTCCATTGCTGTACATCAGGCGCATTCCCGTCGCCTTGCTAGGGTGCCACGCCTGTTTAGAAATCTCATTGTTCCCATGTCTGATTCCGACAATGATTGCAGGGTCGCAAACGGCGTCACGCTATATCAGTAGGAAAGGGATGCACATAAATGCGATAATCATTTGACCGCCTGATGGCTGCAAACTCGCCATAGGGGGGCAACTTCGTTCGGCTTGTTGTGACTTAGTACAGCAGAGATTCCAGAGAAGCGGCGAAAAAAGCCCTCAAGTAATGCGATGTTGCAGAGTAGTCCCCCGCAAAAGCTCGAGAATAACCAGGCTGTTGATCAAGCCCAACGGGCCAACTCTTTGGCATGCCGTCGCGGATGTTGATAATCGAGTCATTCAACCGTGGGAACATGATCGGTCATCGTGGGAAACTCGATCATCACACACGCACGGATCTGTGAATCGAAAGCGTAGAGCTGACCAACCCAGCGGCTGCGGCTACTGAGTGACCTATTGCAAGTGAGCCTAAGCGGGCGGTGGAAGAAGCACGGGAATGCAGATTAACAATCAGAAAGTCGGCAGCCACGCTTCCGCCGCTGAGTTAAGTTCACAAAAAACAATTAAAGCTTCAATGATGAATGTATCCCGGGACCGAAGGGTTCAAGTCACAAATATACGAGAGCCAGCAGCTCGTATCGTTTGCCA
Source organism: Panellus pusillus (assembly GCA_013387415.1). NCBI lineage: Eukaryota > Fungi > Basidiomycota > Agaricomycetes > Agaricales > Mycenaceae > Panellus > Panellus pusillus. The sequence continues at coordinate 29,717 of QVIE01001153.1, read as the reverse complement.
GAAACAGGAAGTAGCTATAGTACATGAAATGCTTGTTTCTCAATTGTGGACTAGCGAGTTGTCGAAGGCGTCAACGGGAAGTTCAGGCAGGTATTTGACATTGAAACGAAATTTCGACAGAGATGCCAGCAAGATCTATTTATCAAGGAACACATTGTTATTTGACACTGGTATGGTTCATGAACGACACGGGATTTCGCGGCATCAGGGTAGGTTGACGGCCTAGGCCTCGAAGACCCGGTTCAAGTATGAGCAATTGCAGTCCAGGCAGCCGTTGATCTGAGATGTACAGGGAGAGTTGCCGCCAGATCAGTGCCGTGGCTTCCCATGGCGCTAAACACTCAGGGGTTGGGAGCGACCAGGATGCCGTGCCGTATGCCGGCAGTCATGGTCAACCAAGAATCTTGTTTACACTGAGGAATTGGCAAGGCGTTTAAAAAGTTTGCTCGGCTAGGGACTCTGGAAATGATCTATCTGCACAGTTATCCCGAGACTGAGTGCGTTGTTCTGACGTTATGAACTCGGAGTTTACAACCTGACTTCTCCCACGCTGCACGTACTACTAGCGCATGGTGGTGGCATATGGAAACGCCACGCGATCGTGTCGTAGGGCTAGCCAGCCAGCCCGTCAGAGGAACATATCACAGAGCGCCGATTCTGATGGAAGGATACGTGGGACAAGAATCATGGATAGTACCACACGCCACCGAACAGATGTATCCTCATCCAGGGTCCATTCCGGCATCCTCCCAACGCCGCCTCACCGATTCAGGAGGAAAGTCACGATAGAGAATCATAGAGCGCAATCAATCGCTGAAGAAACACCGTCTCAAAAATACATTAGTCAAGTTTCAACGGTGATTTTTTGCCTCCACAAAATGAGGCCTTTCCATCTATAAGCAGAGATTCTACACAGGGACAGCGTGTTCGAGTGTTTATCATATAGCCAGACGATTGGCAGAGGTTCGAAACAGACAGAGCGACGGGAGAAGCTGATGTGATGGAAAGAACATAAGAATAACGACCATTCAAGAGGGGCGTGAGCACGCCGAAATCGAATATAGAAAGCGGGCGTTGCCCTTGGCTTGTTGCCGAAGACACAAGGCTGGAAGCAGATGCATGAAACTCGACGAAGCGACAACGGAATGCGATAACTCGGACCCAACGTTGATTGGCAGTGAATGGCAGGTCTTCGAAGTTGAACTTGTCTGTCCGATATGCGGCAACGGAGCGACTGGATGGTGAACCAGGACGTACGACCCTTGTCTTAATCAAAGCGCTGAGACGCGAGCAGCCGCGTGAGCAAAGATGGAAACACCAACCCGATTAGCAAAGGTAGCGTCCGAGTTCAATCAACAGCGATCTGTGCCCCGCTAAGTCCGAGAGCTGTAGAATAATACTTGAGCAACGAGATAGGTCGCACATTGACAAGAGCCACGCAGCGTCGACCGCCACCCTCACGTCGCCCGTTACGCGATGCCGCGAGTGAATATACGTGAGGTTAACATTGGGGTTGATATTTTGCTTTCAAATTAGCATTAGCTTTATGAGGAAGTAGTTATCTGCGGCGGCAAGTAGCGACTTGCCTCGCTGGCAGGAGCTTGGTTCGACTATCCTAATGAGTACAAATCGGTAGAACGAAACTTGATTCGTTCGTCTGGATCGTGTCGAAGGTGCATTCGTATTTCGAAAAAAGCAGGCAGTCTCCTAATTTGTCCGGGGTTTGAAGCAATGCGGAGATTCCGAGACTAGACAGAAGAGCCAGATGGTCCCGTGGGCTCCCGTCCAGGAACGACAGCGTCTTTCTGCAGAAGACGGAAGTATTTTGTTATGTAATTGTAAAGGGCATGCAACGTTGCCTTTGCGGCCCGAACGCGTACACAGGCGTTAAAGCCAATCTAATACCAGTTAGGCTCAGGTGTGCACTGTCACTGTGGCGGCTGCCAGCCGTGTGGGCGTAAACGTGTACCGGCATGCCGGAATTGCTTTGTTAAAGCCTGAGACATTGCAGCCAGGCAACAGCGTTCCCCTGCCCTTGGCGACCAGATAGAGCTCGAAAACACAGCTATGCCTGAGAAGGAGGTAAACGCGCCGAGATCGAAGTAAGGAAGTTGAATGAATCTTCTGCAATTACTAAGTACAGTTAGATGCAATTCCTGATCAGAACTCGCAGTTCGGACGAGCTGTATGCAGTGGTTCGAAATTCAAGAATGAATGAATACACAGCAACAGGCGAATCGACTGGACGTGAATTTAGCTTTACGGTCCGAGTCCAAAAAGCAGCAACCTTCTCCAGTTCTAGGGTCCTTGCGTCGGTTCGTAATAAGCACGTTGTAGCAGATATCGTCGCGTCTCGATCTTGAGCTTGGGGACGGGGTGGCAGGTGTTCCCAGATTTAGGTAATTTATTCAGCAAGATTTTGGGCCCGCAGTTCGACGTTCGGCGCCTAGTAAAAGTGGGCTATAATCTGCCCGGTCAATACAGCATTTTCAGATATCATAGCGCCAGGATACAGAGTCAATGGAACCAAGCATTCTGTCCGGATCCCAGACGATGATCTTGTTGGTATGCCAAGGAGAATGTACACCGGCAAAACGCAGCAGTAGATGTATATCCTTGGCCGCAAAGGAGACCACGGCTTTACTTTGGCGCCCAGAAAAAGGTGGTAATTGTTAATTTCCAAGTCAACACAGCTTTCCTCAGTCGCTTGGCGCCTAGAGCCCAGAACCTTCACCGGTGCGGACGAGCTTCGAGCCGGTTTGATTCGAGAGAGGCATGCAGGGAAAACAGAGTGCTGTAGCAGGGTTGTTTGAGCGAAGCACGCACGGGAAATGGGTGTTTCGGAAAAGCCAGCTCCGGTGCGGGGGGTTGACGGGCTCGTTCCTGTCTCCGGGTGCAACTTGCAAGAGGTTGAAATACAAGGCCCGGTACTTTCCGGCGCCGGTAGCACAACCGTTGGATCGGTGACAGGGAGTAGGCAGTATTGAACTTGACGCGCCATATTTCACGGCGTCAATCAAGCGCCGATGCGCCACCGTCCACCTGATGCGCGTTGACGTACGTGGGACATACGGAAGCTTAGCGGGATTGACAGACTTTGGAAGGGACGCGTGCCAAGGGTGCCTGGTCCTGTGCCCTGTGGAATCGAATCAGGCACAACAGAGTTCGGTTAGCGGCGGGAGCTAGCACAGCACCGAGTTAAATACGTACGTAGAACGTGGCACGGCAATTGACTGATACAAGTGCCAGGTAATGTCGGATTAGTGTTCTTTGCGAGACGTTGGTGTAGAGACAGGCATAGAGCAAGTGAAATTGGTGGCTGACTCGGAGTTGGGCCCGGTTAAGGTACAGGAATTGTGGCCCGTGATACGTACGGAGAGCGCAAATGCTTTAGTTACTAGTATGAATCGGATACGGGGTGATATGCTATTCCCCGCGATCACCCGTGACTCAGAGTAAGAGGGACTTGCATTGGTGAGTCACAGAAACGCATACTGGAATCATAGCAATCGTGAGCCGGTTCGACTTTGGGACGCTGTGTAGAGCCAGAGATAGCTGAGATCAAGGTTCGTCGTTCGAAAGGAAAGAACGTGGCCATGACTCGATCGAATCGAGGTAACAACCGATGTTTCCGACGGAATCGAGAAGGAAACAGATGAGTCGAGAGCTGCTGTCGGATTGTATAGATTTGGATCATGATCAAGCAGGCGGCAAAGGGAGATAAAGGGAGAGAGAGAAGGCTCAAGGGTCCCAATCAGCAAGGCAACCCCCTAAGAGTCTCCAAACTCGAACCTCATCGATCTCGTCCGTAACAGCCTGAGAGGTCAACGTGTGAGCAATACAGCTTTTCCAGGAGCCCAGGATCCGAATACGGTATCTCATGCTGAGAGCTGCAAACACACGATGAGGGAGCTGTGAGAGAAGCACAAGAAAGCAGAAGGAGCGCAATCCACGTTGAAGGTCTGATCGAGTCAGAGACAGAGAAGGGGAGTTTGCCGACGATCGCACCGCCTGGGGCCCTGAGCACTGGGATCCGCAATTTAACGCTCTTTTCTGGAATAATACTGGATTCGGGAGGTGGGAGTGAATGCGGCTTCGCCGTTCGGGAAACTTGCGCTCACTTAGACTAAGCGCGACATGGAGGTTTTCGCGAAAGAGTGATGACATGTCCTGACATGTCTCGGTCCGCATTTCCGTCGGCAAATCGCGGGGATGTATCAAGACGCCGGAAGCCCGTCGGTCTCGCGTCGGGCTGAGGCCAAACAGGGCCGCAAATCTATCCAGTAGATTTCCTTTTGTGGGTACGAACTGCGCATTGGTCGTGTAGGGCCGGCGGTGTCGCCGGCCTGGGAGTGCAGCACGATGTTGTCGGCTTTCGAAGCCCAAGTGTAAATAGTCAAGAAAACAGAGGAGGAGAAGGGCATACGGGCGAATGCATCGCCGGAGAAGCTGGTTTGCACGATTTTGTCGGTAATGGTTGATAGATGGTGGGAATCATACACATAGGGGGCGAAACAAGCGAAGGAGACGGAGAGCCATCGATTCCATCTAATAATCCGCCTGCCATCTTGTCAAAGAAAAAAACAAGGGCAATATGTTGCTGCCACCCCAGGTTGCCGTGCATACCGCACGTTCATCTACTCTGTTTCCGTCTTGGCTGTGTCATCAATTCTTGTTTGATGGTTTGATGGCGGGCGCATCACCGCGAAACATTTCACAGAATATTCCTCCGACGGGATGGTCGGAGGATAAAAGTCGGTGGTGTTGCAAGCGAAGGCTGCGCTCGCCTGCCAGTCAGGCGTCGACGTACATATGCGCATGGTCTTTTTCGGTTCATTTATCAGGTGCATAGCTCAGCTCTAGAATAATACTTTTCTTCAAGAAAAAAGCCAGAGAGATACCGTGGCTGGCTGCCTCAGCCACAGCTACTGTACATAGTACCGCGTTCCCGGCAACACTGAGATCTCATCACGATATAACCGCATCGGCATCAGTGGCTTGTATCCGAATCGGGAAGGTGAACCAGTCCGTGCGGCGTGCGACTCGATTCGCGATCGCCTGATTCTGACTCTGTCCGAACTCGGAGTCGTATATATACCGTCCCGAAAAATATGGCATTTTCATCGCCCCCCTCCGCCCACAATGCACTACTCACAGGCCTCTTCCTCGTCGTACGCATCCCGGAGCCCGTCTGGCAGTAGCAATAGCAGTAGCAGCTCACCCGTTCACGCTGCCTCCCTTGTCGACCCATCTAGTCATTCCCGGAACTTTTGCACCTCATCGATGTGGAGCTATCAAAGCCTGTAATCCGTGTGTCTTCGTCCTCTACCCTTCCTGAGTCCAATGATTTACTTTTCTATCCTCTAGAATACGTCGTCGATTGCGTCTCTGAAACCGTCGACTTCGCCATGGACGGCCCACGCCTTCGAGTCGCGTTCGAAACCTCACGCCCTCCCCTTTCCTCACAAAATTCAAATCCTTCACACAAACCGTTCTCTCGCGCGCAGAAGTCCGCACCCCCACGCTTCTCGTTGCATTGGTGTACATCGCCCGTGCCCGTCCACACCTCTCTATTGCGCTCGAGCAGTACGCCCTCGAGCGCGTGTTCCTCGGGCGCTCATCTGCGCATCCAAGTACACTAACGATTCGACACTCAAGAACGTCCATTGGGCGTTATGTACCGGGCTGTTCGGACGCAGGGATGTGGGGCGGATCGAGCGCGAGTTTCTGGATGTGTTGGATTGGGAATTGGTGTGAGCGAGGCAGATGTGCTGGCCCACCACGAGGGGATCGTTTGCGCCGCTGCCTCCTCTGCGCCAAAGGCAGCGCCGTCGCGAGCCACAGTGGATAAAGCCACTGCGTACCGCAAGCCTGTGCAGCCCTACCAACGCCGCGCATCTGCGCCCGTCATTCCGCATCTCGCACCGTCCCGCGCTTCATCTACAAGCAGCAGCGAAGACAGCATGTCGCCGCGTACGCCGGAGTCTGGAGCTATGGACGTCGACTCAGACCCCATCCCCACCCCGACGAAGACCAGTACGGGCAAAGGCGGTCTGCAAGACCTTCTCAGCGCGTTCCCCTCCCTCCCCATACCGATTCCGGTTTCGCACCACAGGCAAACATACTGCATACCCGTCTTGTCTGTATAGGCGGCATTGCCGCCCACTTTATCTGTCGCATTATCTTGATCTCCAGTCAACGTTGACAACACGAGGAGAACCTAGCGCACAGCCCCCTCTCAACCCTTTTCCTCACTGTCATTGCTCAATCCATGCTTTCAATGCACACGTCGCTCGCTATCCCGTCATCTCTCTTGCTCTCTGCCTCGTCATCTTCAAGCCCGCCGCATCTACCATGCCATTTATCTTACACTGCACGTAAATATTGATATCCTTAAATTCGTCGTATTTACTATCGTAGCCACAACTTATCTATCACTCACTCGCAATATGTTGTTGTGCATATATAGTACCAAAAGAAAGCGGAATGCAATTTTGTTGTTGTAATCTTCGGGTGATTGATTGCGTTCGATCTAGACGTCGACCATACCCAGGCTGCCACGACGTCGACGTCGGGCGCGATGTGGAGTGAGACTGATTTGATTCGATTCCGGGTCGCGGGGTCCTCGGTGCACACCGTGGCATGCCGGGCAAAGTGGTTCCGCTGCTGGATACACGCGAAAAGAAGCGTTGCTTTTAGACGGCGCGTCAACTTTCCTGTCTAACACGGCTACTTACAGTTCTCGGGCTAAGGTCACGGTGGCGCAGTATACACGCGTTCAATACTCATCTTGTTCGATGAATCAATTCCAATCGCAATCAATCATGAGGCCTTAAGGCGTGGCCCCGCGCGTTCGAGGCGTGTGCCACTGCGCAATTTTGCACGTATGTAGGTGGCGGTATGTATATACACATGTACCTTACAACCTCGAGTTCGCCGTGCGCGCGCCAATCGATAAGGTTTTCGGAAACAGGGTGAGCGAAGACGGACGTTGATTGCGAAGACGATCCTATTCGACTCCGCGATTGAACAGATGCGAAAGAATCGGTTCTGATGATCCTTGTCGGCGATCTACCAGCGCGACGTCGTTCCGTCTACATTCGACAGCAAGAGTGCAGTGAAGGCGCACAGTAGACATGTGGCAATCTGTAAGTACATACAACGCGCATGCGAGCCACCGAAAAAGACCGACGTTGCTGTATTGGAACGGTTCAGATTCGCCTCGGCCTGCGGGGCTTAGGGATCGAGGCGTTGACTGCGATTTAATCATTGATACTCGGATGACTTGTAGAGGGAATGCCTTGGAGTTGACGCGAGTTCTGTTGGTCCGCACGCTGTCTTGCGATGCGATCGGCGTGGCGGGAACGGCGAGCAAGGTATGGCGCGGGCAGACGCGCCACGGAGGTCCGCAGATCGCGGTGATATAGGTCAGGATTGAGTGAATGCGGAGAATAGTCAGGGTTTTCTGCATCGGTCGTTGGCACGGTAACACAGAAATTTTGAGAACAGAAAAACAGACTATGCCGCAAGTGCGGTCGGCGGCATCGCGTCTAATATCTAAATGAGTACCAGGACGGGTGAAGCCCTGAATGAGTACACCGATTATTACGCAGGGTGCGGGTTGCCTGCGGAGTCGAGAAGATCAAGCTTGGGCATGCAATAGTAATGGAAATGAAACAGCGGATGACCACTGGCAGGCAGAAAACTAGACATTGATCCACGAGTAAGACGCGAGCACGACGTGACAGTGAAGAATATACCGAGGGACCAGTACTTGACTTGATAGCTTGGACGCATATGCAGTGCATGCCGTAGGGGCGCGAGACCCTGAATTGAATTCCCAAGCCATCAAGCGGGAAGCCATGTGGTGGAGGTGTCGACTCATAGTCGCACGCAGTCTTGACGCTGAGATAATAAGAGACCGCAAATTCCGTGCCGTTTCCGCGGTCATGACATTGAGAAGACTGGGTTGCTGCAACGAGACAAATTTTGGAGATTGGAAAATTGAACCAGTTCACAGGGCTAACACTGCATAGTGGAAGGCATGAGCATCACGACCAAGAATCGGTGAAGCACAGATCCAGATCTCGGAGCTCAAGCTATCTAGGAGGCGACAAAAACATAGTCACCCGGAATCATCTATGATACACAGGCATACGGGTCTGATTCGGAGCCCGTTTTTTGCAGGAAGTGCGAGAGGTATCGGGCCAGGTTCATGGAGAAAGTTGCGCCGGACCACTTTTCTGACATGGATTCGGGTTCGAATATACCCACCGGATACTTTGTGTGTACTCTCCTAGTAGATATCAGAGCCCCGAATGTATAATGCGTAGTTGAGTGTGTGTACAAGATCCGCACCTGTCAGGGATGAGCGACAGTGGGCGCACACATGCGACGACTCCAAGGAGTGGATAAAAATTCGAAACAAGGAGAATGGGTATAGTACACGGCCTGGATTCCGCGCCGTAAAACACAGATCAGATGTGAAGTAGAGCCGGCGGTAAGTATCCTGACGCCGGAAGGCGAACGAAGCTGGAGGTATTGGCGTCGTCCAGATGGTATATCGAAGCGTCGGTGGTACTGAAAAACATGTCAAATGGCCAAATTACGATCTTCAAGGAAAGTGTCGTGCGAGTAGTGTCTATGGATCAAGCCGCGAAATGTCACGTGAATACCATCCGCACTCGGAGTGGCCCTGGCCCGGTCACCCGCGCGTTAGGTTCGGATCAAGCCTCTCGGAGCCGTCGGTATTCCTCTTCTCTTGCGGCGCCTATTTTCGCTGTCTACATATCTCCCGTGAAGAACCAAGGCCCCTGGGGCCCGCGTCGACCATTGATCTGGGATACATTGACTCGAACCAGGTTCGTTGGAACTTCATCTCGCTTCGAATTAAGTATACTGTAGTGCGGCCATGGTCAACTTCAGTACGCAGGAACTCTTTCGACCGTGTCTCGTCTCTCCGGTATTTCCTATTGGGCCGTCAGTTCTACTACCCTCTGCGTGAATGGATTCGGATACAATGTAACACTCACAACAACCGGGGAGACTATCATAGGTTCGTCTTCGATTTCCTCTCAACTGTCCATGAACTTGCTCGTAATTGGCGGACACCGAAACGACCCTTCTCTACGTCTACCTCGAGATCGCCACGATCTCATACAGTGAGACTCAGGGCGCCTATGAACCCTCGGGCTCTGTACCCTTCCGCTGCTTGTCCATCTTCCCGACTGTGACTCTGGTTTCAGAGGCGTGCAAGCTCCTATGATTCCTGGGCACGACTGGTAGTTCTGGACCATTCTGTCAAATGTTACCAAAAGGGAGCCTGAACGTGACTACAGTACTCCAGGATAATCTTAATGAACGTCTCTCGCACTCGGAGTCGCAATCTGCCAATGCGGTGTCCAATCTACGACATGACTCTCGGACAGGTCTTCTTAGCAACTTGCCAATCATGCGGCTTTTAACGACGTGACAGGCACAATGCAGACTGCTACGATCGCCTTTTGACTGCTAGGCCCTCTTTTCGTTCTCCTTCTGTCATTCATAGACCAGGGCCATGAAATGAGCTGCCGATAAGGATTAGGAGGATTTGGTGCCAGCCGTTTGGCAGCAATGTGTACAGTTGAACTTACAATCTCATTCGCCCAGGAACGAACATGCGTAGCTTCAAGTTCCAACCGTTCCATGAACGAAATCGACATTACAACAGCACGTATCAACGACATATCTGGGAGCTACCAAATGTAGGGAGGGCCCTGATCATCCGTGAGCTTCGCGGGACTGTAAAACACTCCGTGCGGGTTCGTCAAGTTCGCAGTCTCGAGCTTCCCTCCTTCCGTGATCTTTGCCTGGAGGTCCACGGCCGAGTCCTGCATGAGGCCCGAACGCTGGAACGCCCGCGCGGCGCTCTCAGTCCAGTGGCGACACCCCGCCGTGCGCGGGTTCGTCGCATACTCGTAGTAAACCATCGGGATCTTATCCATCACACCATCCCCGTCGTTGGCGGTGGGAGCGAGGAGGACGTCCAGAAACGCGCGTGCGCTTTTCCCGGGCACAACGGGCAAGTCGTACTTGTACCAAGTGCTGTTGAAGGTAAGCGGGCCGACCCAGGTCTGCCCGACGTTGGGAGGGCTGAGCTTCCCAGCCTTGCAGTTGATATAGGTGCATTTGGTTATAGCGCCGTCCGCGCCCTGGGCCTGCACGAGCCCGAGGAACCAGTGTCCGTGACTGTGGCCGCTGGTGACCATAATGATCTTTAGGACGGGGAGAGTGAGGTCAGAGTAATGTCCTTTGTTCGGACCCTCCGCGAGGTCGGCGAAAAAGACCAAGTAGTCCTTGTATTTCTGTTGAAGTTGATCAAGATCGGGCGGAAGGGTTGTGCTCATGGTTGTTCGGTTTCCTGGATGCTTTAAGCAAATGACGGACCAGAGAAGGGAGAAATGCCTACCTGGTGTTTCTTGCGAGGTTGAGGAGACTCGATCGTTCGATGGTTATTTCTTGAGCTTGAGCGTTCATTTATACGTTCTCTGCGTCCCTCTGGCACGCGGAAGGAGATAGGCACACAATCTTCAAAGTTCTGGAGTCCGGAGAATCATGTCGACGGTCCAGGGTAAGTAGTCCTTGACGGCTTGAACGTAGCACTTGGGTTCAATTACAACAATTGTGTTAGTCTACGCCGAAGGGTCACTGCTAAACAAATGCCAGCCTCCAGACCTGAGTAAACAGCCTGACAGGTGTGACTTGCTAGACCAGGTCCTGCGTCGAGAGACGGTTCCAGTCCGACCGTGTATGACAAAAATTCAACTTGGTGGACTGGAGTCGACTGACCTTCGTTAACCATTCCTTACAAATTCAGTGCATTCCGTCTCGAATGCTAGTGCACCAAGACTGGTCAGAATTGATTAAATGTAGACAAAGGCCTGTCTACCGAGGTAGACGGAGTTCAACGAATCAGACATAGTCTCAAGGAGGTCCGAAGAGAGCGGTGTACTACCTGTGAACGCGTCCACTACCCTTTGGCGACCCTATAGGCAAAGGCCAATAGACCCTGTCAGGGGTGGAGACGGGTTACGAGGCAGCGACAGTCTTTCTTCTCTGGGGTTGAAATTGATGATAACTATCAGAAACGCGACGTCCAGGAACGGTGTTTGGTTTCGACGGGGTCATGGGGCATTTGACAATAGAAACTATTGAAGATGTCAACTAAGTAGTGAGGCTCACCAGCGCGGAGCATGACTTCCGCGAATGGGGCTCTGAGGGATATTCCTTCTTCCTGGACCTACCTCCGTACCCAGAACGGTCGTTTCTTGGAGAGCCACATGGAGCTGGATGACACGGGATTGTTTGGGCTACGGAGCCGTGTATTGTTCCGCAAATTCGGCCTCGCCTACGTCACATCGTGTCGTTGGCGGCAGATTTGCAGTAGAGACGACGGTGACTCGGGTCCAACAAGTGCACTGTGTGAGTTTCTTTCGCGCTCAACTTGACCTCAGAGGGCATCGATAGAGTGTCGTAGGGCATCATCTATCTTGAGATCCAGCTGTGCCACGGCAGAAACTTGGCTGAGGTCCTAGATAGAATAAGAGCTGACCATCTGTAAAATAAAATATACTGCCAGTGCTCATGAGTGGTTCCAGAAGCGAAATGTATTACATAATCCGCAAAGCCACCTGTCACCCTTTGGATTGTTTGCGGCGACCCCCAACCACTGCGGTCGTATTCTGTGCGAAATGTCCGTGGCAGGGCATGCCCGATACGTCCACTACACCGGGCCACCAAACGCCAACCAGGCCCAGCCACATGCTCAGATCCAGCACCAGCCCACCACCGTCTCTCCCCAGGACACCCAGCACGTCCCCCCGAAGACGACCCCTACAGCGACCCCCCGAGGGCAACCCGCCGCCAGCGGAAGTGGAACCACTTCACAAGCATCCCAGCCAGTAGTGGCAAAGGGAGACTGGACCAGGGATCTCGTTCAGCTTGCAAAGACCGCCGAGCTCAAGTACGCTCGCTATCTACGGCCGCTCGGGCACCTCTTTCTGGAGGCTGATCGTTTTTTCTGGAGCGCAGGAAGCACGCGTTGACGCTGCAGCTCCATACGGCGCACATTCTTTCGGCGCATGCCGCGCTCGAGCAAAAAAACGGCGCCCTGCAAGATATTCTGGAGCAGCGGAACAAGTTAGTGGGACCACCTCTGCTCGCTGTCCCTCTTCGTTTTCTTCAACCGCTTCTGCTTGGTGCCTCACATGATGATTCCTACCGAAACAAGCATAGTTCACACTGAATCACCCGTGTTGATACCCTGCATCTTCGTCTTTCGCTCCTATCTGACTTCCTGTCTTTTGTTCTATCTATCATCCTTCATATATACCGAGACTGACTCCCTTCCCGCAGACTTGAATCGGAGCGCAATCGTCTGATCGAATGCCTGAGCCAGGTTTGTAGCTTTTCTACCTTCGTCTCTCATGCTGATATATCTTGCAGGTGAACGAGGACCGGAATCAGGTGAGCCTTATGTCCCTTTTCACCATGCCTCCTGCTTCCTGTCCTTTCCTCATCATCTTAGCTATATCTGTCCTTTCTCCAATACACATTTGTCTTCGCGTTCGCGCCTTGATTTGCTTGTTTGCTCTGGATTGTCCTCACCTTCATCCCCTTGCATCCTGCGCAGACTCTCCATGCAGCTTTCTCGTTCCTTGTTCCCCCGTCCTACCCGCCCTCATTCGTTCTATATCCTCTCTCTCCTTTCCCGTCGCCCCCGCCCGCGCCATCCTCCGCCTTCGCCCTCACTTCCCCCCTCCCCTCGGCCTTCCATTCACCTTCCTCCGAACAACCTTCTCCGCCCCTTCCCGCCGCCTCTCTCATCTGTACCTCAACACTAACCACGCCCTTACAGGCCGACCTCTACCTAGCCTCGCTCCAACGCGAATGCAGCGCCCTCCAGTCCAAGATCGTCACCCTCTCCGCGGGGGAGTACGCCACCGCCAAGGCGGACGTGGATAAGCTGCGCAGCGAGCTCGGGCAGCCGCCGCTCCCGGGGCTGCAGCAGACGCTTGAGGGGAGGGATGTTGGGTGAGCTTGTTTTCCTCTTTGATCTCTATCTATCTATCTATCTGTCTGTCTATCTGGGTTTCTTGTTTCTTGTTTCCGCGGCTCGGTGGTGGGATCGGCGCGCCGAGTGATCCTCCAGTGCCGGGGAGGCGCTCCGTGTCTCCGCACCTTTTGTTCCTACATACCCTATTTCGGGATGCGGGGACGCGCGGGTGGCGGCGAACGCGCCGGAGACAAGCGGGACCACCCGGAGTGTGGCCGGCGCTCTTGTGCTCAGGTCGTCTGAGCCCATATTCCGGACGCGGCGGGCGCCACTTTTTGCGTCGCTGGTCCGTAGCCACCGGGCTTCGCATGCCTTGTTTTCTCTCTCCTTCTACTCTTCCGGCGTGCGTCTGGCAGCTAGCGTGCACTCGTCTCCGGTGGATTCTATGGCCTGCCTTGTCTTCTAGGCTGTGTCTCGTTGTCTGTCCATGCGTTCCGGTGTCCTCCGCGCAGGTGTCATCCGCGCGAGGCGGGCAAGCCGGGTCGACTCATGAGAGAAGATCCCTGACCTGTGTGACCAGGAACCAGATGCGCCTCGCACTCATGATACGGCCCTGGGCATCTGCCATCTCGGTGAGATAGATGGCTTCTCCCTCTCTTCTCGCGCGCGACACGGTCTCAGCCTCCTATCTCATGTGGGGAGAATCCCGTCTTGACGTGGGAGGTGCCGTTCATTTCCGCGTTCGCCGTTGTCAGCCCGTCTGGTTCTGCGGATGGTTGTTGAGCCGTTCTTGTGGCGGTGGGAGATCGACGAGCCAGCCCGCCGGTGTCTTTTTGTCTTGTCTGTCTTCTCCCGTCTGGGGTTTGTTCCTCGATGCTACCGGTCGTGGCGCTTGATGGCGGCGCACCACGGCTGTTGCCTCTATAGGGGTTACGCCTGGCGGGGTTTCGCTCTGTGCTGTACACGAATCCCGTGGAAGCCCGTAGAAGCCCCTTTTCTCATGTCTTGCCTTCGTCGCTGTTCCATACCAACCTTTTGTCTCCCTGTCCATAGATATCTCGACGAGCGCAGGAACGCGGGCCCGGCCAACATGAACGCAATGCAGGCCCAGAACGCGCTCGCCAGCGGAGGCGCGGCGGAGAAGAAGCGGAAGCGCTCCACGCACAACGGTACGGATGCTTTGTTCTCTGGCAAACTTGGAGCGCGTATTCGAGGCTGAGGGCTGTTGCAGGTACCGCCGCGGAAGCTGGCGTCGTTAACACGAATGTGGTGGGCGTTTCGAGTGTGGAGGGAGGTGGGGAGGGGGTGGTGCCAGGCGCCCAGGTCAAGCGGCCGAGGGGACGCCCGCGCGGCAGTCGCAACCGCGGCGGGGCGCCGGTTGGCTAGGAGGGGCGCGGCGATCTTCAGAGTTGGGGGTTAAGTCATATCAGTGCGCTGAGATGCCATGTGTATGTACTGCAGCTGGCGAGGCGCGACCCGGTCGTACTCGGCTTGAGATCGAGGCGCGTCGAGCGAGAGACAATATTGGCCGTAATAGTTGAATGTATGTGCCTTTTAGATGTACAAATGTAATCTCTTTCGTTCTTGGCCCATACCACTGTCTTGTTCTTCCTCATTTTCTTAAATTTCTCATGGGCCGAGTCCCGAGTGCGGATGTTAAGATGTAGCCTCTATGGCCCTATTTTATTGAGGCCGAAAGTAAGTATAATCTTTGACGCACCCGTCCCAAAGTTGCAATCGATCATGAGGAACTTTTGCTTTTCTGAGGTGATCCAAGAATCAGTTCTTAATTGATCGATTGATCTCTGATCCATCATTTCTTGATCCTTTGATTCCAAATCATTCCTCGGTCCCTCGTTCGCCATGCTTTGCCGGACGATGCAGACACGCGTCTCTAATTATTCGAGCTCAGGTTCCTTTCGATCGCATCGCGGTGCTTTGGGAAAGTATCGACAGGAGTCCGCCACGGATTGACCTCTGAAGGGCCGCGTGGTATAGACGTCGACGTCTACTTATGATACGCGGAATGCAAAGGAATTCAGCTACTGCAAGCCCTAGCCTAGGCACTTTCGCGCGCTCCAGCACCGCGGCATCACAGCTGCCACTGCTAATCAGCTGCTGAACGCCGGGTCCAGACCTTGCGACAGCCCCTCGCACGAGTCGCATCTATGATCTGCAGAATTTCGGATTGGTAGAGTAGCCATTCCCCCGCTGGCTTTCTTTGGCGCGGGCATGCTGCCCTCGAAGAAGTCAGTTGGATTCCCGGTTATATTTTCACGTCGAACACTTACATGTGCCGCAACAGACGCGTACGTGCGGTGCACTATGCAGGCACCGACCTGCCCAGACTTGGAGAAAATCGATCCCCTAGAGTCGAATGCAATCTTACCTGGTTTCACTAAATCTCAAGTTCTGAATCGTCAAGGCCTCGGAGTGACGCATAAGTGGATCGCTTGCGAAAGCCCTGAAGGACATGGACAACAATGACCCCATTTTTTCTCTTTCGACGCCATTAAATTCCCAACGGCTGCTGCCAGAATAACCGATCATGACAGCTGGTCTGGACCTACGGCGACACCGCGGGTACCTTTACGAAAGTTCGATGAAAATGGGAAGGCGCGCCTCCCGAGTGACGAACGCCAATGCTTATTGTCACTCTGATATCCGTTCAACACCGCTCCGCTATAAACCACTTGTGTACTTAATAAACGCACTTTGCGGAAGCGAAAGACTGACCAGCGAGATCTTGATCGCTTTCTCGGTCGCTGCAATGTTTTCCTCTACTGCCATGGGTCCTTCCCGTTCAAGTCCTACGTCCTACAGTTCCTGGAGTCCAAGCACAGAAAGAAAATGTGGCAAGCCCGTGCATCCTGCCTCACTCGTCGACTCTGCGGTGCACTCTCCCGCCCTCATGCAGCTTATCGACATCGAAGTCTCTCAGACTGTGATCGGTGAGTGCTCTTCTCTCGCTTTGATTACTAGCTTAGCCGAGGAATTCATAACAGAATATGTCGTTCAATGCGTCTCAGAGACTGTCGCCCATGCCATACAGTCTTCCGGTGCAACGCCGTCTAATTTCCCTTTCTCCAGGCTGTCAATGCCAGCGGCCCCGCGGCATAGACACACGTCGTTCGTCGCGTCCGTGCTCTCCCGTGCCGAAGTCGCCACCCCCACCGTCCTCGTTACGCTGGCCTATCTGGTTCGCGCACGCCCTCATATCGCTATTGGCCTCGAAATGTGGGCTTTCGAACGTGTCTTCCTAGGTGCGCTCATCGTCGCGGCAAAGTACACCACCGACTCGACGCTGAAGAATGCACACTGGGCGCTGTGCACAACTTTGTTCGGGAAACGTGACGTGGGTCGCATCGAGCGCGAGTTTTTAGAGGTGCTTGATTGGGATCTGGGAGTTGCGGAACAGGATCTACTAGTGCACTACACGGCGCTAATGCGGGCAGCGGACGGACATTCAATTGCACAGACTGTACCGAATCGTTTCACCCGCAACACCCCGAACGCTGGGATTGACGCTTCGCATTCACGTCGCCGGCATTGCCCATGTCCCTCACCGCACGATATTGTGCCAGAGCTTTCTCCTTCCAGTTCGTCGAGTAACCTCGACACCGGCAGCAACCTCTCTCCGCACACACCTTCGGAGCCTATCGTCCCGCTCGCGGAGATAGTATCCACCGCCCATACTGCCAACTCCACTAAGAGCACACACGGGAAGAAGCTGCATTATTTCCTACACAGCCTGCACCACGGGCATAGACATCAACATCGTGCGGGCGCGTAGGAACTCGGTCGAACTATACTGCGAAGACAACAAATCCGCGGTTAGTAATTTCCGTTATATCAAAAGGCGTGAGGAGGGGCCCGGATATTATTGCTGGCATTGCATCTAGCAGAGTTTCGTGTTGATTTCTTCCCGTGTTCTTAGTATATACCACCTTACTCTGTTCCGAACTGTTCCTGTTCCATGTCAGAAGAAATTTGTATCTCCACGCGAGTAAGGCTACAAGTTTCGGAACATGCTGCGGCTTGTCCTACAGAAACAACCAAGATACTCGGCACGCTGGTTCAAACACACGCTCCGGCGAACACTGGCGGTAAGTTTCGGCCTCCATTCAGCTAAAATTCTAATTTCAAACTAAGTGTCGGCTGCTTTCAAGTCGCCGGACCCGCGACATGGTCAGTGGCGCCGCGGCGGCATATACACTCGTGTGGCTTCGATGCGCCTCAAATCCGCCTAGGCTATTGATTTTGGTTGTCAACGCGTGGTCGTGAATACGACGGAAGATGTGGGTGCACCAGGACGAGAATTCCTTTCGGAAAGGATTCGGAAAAGTGAGACGAAGCCACCGGTAGTTCAACTTCGTTTTGAACGTGTTCAAATTTCTCGAACCATACTACTTAGATGCATAGATGTTTCGATTCGGTCGTTGCTGCGCTGTTAGTGGACACATTGGAGTCTGGACAGTGGTGATCGACGGATTTTCTTATCTCTTTTCAATCCCGATGGAGATCTATTGGCTGGTCAAGGAACACTGAGATTGTGTCCGTCCGAAGTTCATTACAAACGCGCCTCGTTTCCTAGTCGGGCCCACGCTTGTCGGTCACCTGACCGCGTTTCTCATATCACCTTCGCATCTACCCGGTCGCCCGCTGGAGGAAGCATCCTTCATCGCACAACCATCCGGCCCGAGAATCGAGATTGTCCTTAGCTTAGCCTGAATACGTCACAGATTAATGTTGAGTGCCCTGAAAATTGCCGCCGGCGATCCTTCATTTCACGCAGACCATGCCATTATATGCCGAACGAAATCGAAACTGAGATTGATTCCCCAGATTACAGTAAATCTGACTCATGAGTATGTAGTAGGCACTGTATTGTAAGTCGACGCTGAGCTGAACCGCATAGAGTAGATCTATCGAGTGGCGCGTAGCAGATGCCACGCGCGAGAGGTGAGGCATGTAGTATGAGGAGCGTGTGGAGTCCCTGCATGCCCGAGAGCGAAGGGGCCCGCCCCAAGGATGGAGATTTCGAGGACCGTGGAAGCCCAAAGATGCCCGAAGTCCTACGGTGAGTCGGCCTTCACGATGGGTAGCCGGGACCCTGCCCATGGCTGCGGCGCAAGGGGCCGGAATAGGGAACGAGCGCACGAGACCGCGGAAGCGCACAGGGCCCTTCTCGCCGTCGACGTCAGCATCCGGTGGGCGCGCGGCGGTGGGGTGTGTGAGGGGCGTGCGCGGGGAGAGGGAGCCCGCGCTCGAGCTCGACTGTTGCTGGGGCGAAGAGGGCTCGAGGGGAGGGCACGGGGCTGCCGACGGGTTGCGGCGGTGGTGTCGTGGGCGTGGTTGATAGCGCGGGGGGAGGACGCGGACAGAAGGGATATCCTCAGCGTCCATGTCGCCCGGCGAGCCGTTGCGCACCGTCAGACGCGGGTCAGCTGCTGCCGCGCGCACGAGACCCTCGTGGTGTGCGAGCACATCTGCCTCCGTGACGCCAAGCTGCCAGTCGAGCACGTCGAGGAACTCACGCTCTATGCGGCCGACGTCGCGTTTGCTGAAGACGCCACTGCACAGGGCCCAGTGCACATTTTTTAGGGAAGAGTCGTTGGTGTACTTGCTCGCAGTGATAAGTGCTCCGAGAAAGACCCGCTCCAGGGCCCACTTCTCTAGAGCGATGGACAGGTGCGGCCGTGCGCGGGCCATGTATGCCAGTGCGACGAGCACAGTTCCACATGATACCTCTGCGCGGGAGAGAGTGGTCGTGACGAAGACGGTAAATTTGCGGCGATACGAAGACCTGCCACGAGAAACTTGGACACCGGAGCAGCTGAGGGCGTACTCCACGATCTCGGAGACACATTCGACGACGTATTCTGAAAATACTCGTGAGCTGGATGTAATAGGATCATACGGAGAAAGACCGACCAATGACCGAGTTGGTGAGCTGTATGTCTACGAGTTGGAGCAGCTGCGGAGAGTGTATAGATGGGTCCACGAGAGAAGCAGCGTGGACTGGAGTCTTCGGACTGGCCCTTCTGCTGCTTGGGCTCCAGGAGCTGTAAGAAGTTACAGAACTCGGCGACGAGGAGCTGGAGGAGCTTGGTGCTGGAGAGTACATCGTCTGGGGAAGTGACGTTGAAAGAAAGATTTGCGGTCCCCCATTGTTATAAGTATCTGCAGCGGTGGGCGGAATCCGGAGACAATCATCGGCAACTTTTGTCATCAGCGCAATCTCCCGGATCGTGCCACCACCTTCTTGCCTTGCATCTCCGTCTCCAATGATCCCTGACTGCGATTTCTCCGCTGGTGACTGTTCCTGGACTGGTACTAGCTTCCGCGCTGCAATCAAGGCTGAATCAATTTTTTTGTTACAAAAAACGAGACAAACGACGAACCATCTCTCGAGAAAACCCTGACTGGCGGGTAATTGTCTATTACCCCGCCGTGGGTCCCGAGTGGTCACTGTCAAGAGACGAGAATAACCGTTCAATAGCCGACCTCCGATGTCCAGACAATCTACCGGTACATATCTTATCACCAATCAGCGGTAGTGAAATATCTGTCTGGAATTCCGCCAGTGTCCGGCCTGACAGCACAACTCTCTCGTGAGCGTCGCAGCGCCGCGTTCAAGACACCGATCTCCGGCTTGCCTCCGGTATTCACCTTATCGTGAGTGTGAGGCACAGAATCCGGGGAAGAATCGTAATTCTCAAGTGCTAAACGTCTTTCCTCCTCCCAGCAGAAGCGCTGATCCCGGTGAATAGGCATCTTCAGGTTATCATATATGAATCTTCTCAGTCCAGGACTAAGTGCGTTGAGCCCGACGGCTACCACTGACGCACCGTATCATTTTTCGTTCTGCATACCATCAGCGATGCCCCTGCACGTCTTCGCACTGGATAAAATAGGTCTGTATACGTTGCGTACGTGCCACCACAAATTTTTTCACCGCCGGACAGGGCTGAGCTCCCGACAGGAAGTTGGAAGGTGTGCGGTGAGCGGAGGTTGTGCGGTGAGTTGACCGTACGGCTCCACGGTCAATTTCAACGCTAAATCTAGTCTAGATGACCGTCTTCCCGCCGCTCACCACAAGAACTTGTGAGCGCGGTGAGTTGACCGTACGGCTACACGGTCAATTGCAACGCTAAAGCTATACCGGTTTAATGCCCAGACAGCCTTCTTCCCGCCGGGCGGCCACCAAGCACATGGCACAGCTCAGTGGACTGTGATACCTTCCCAGCGTCTCCAGAGCAATTCCCGTCCCGCCCGTTGCCCGACGCTCTGAGTGCGTTTCAAATCCGACATCCGTCCACAGGTACGTACTCCGTTTAGATTATCTCAGGCACAGATATGGAGGCTCTTGCCGGTTTTTGTGCGCGCCCATATGTGCTCTCACTATCTCACCACCGCACCGTTTCACTGAAAATTTAGCAGAATGGCCACTCTTCATTCGCGACGCGGAAAAAACGCGGTCATGTGAGCGTCGATCCTCAATGATGCCATTGATATGATCCTGGCATTGATCTAAATCTCACACCGATTAGTTCCAGATAAATCATGGAATGGATATATACCACGACGTCGCCAAGTAGCGGGTGTATGTGATGTAGTATCAAAGTCGCTTGAAGCTGTCAGAATTATTCTAGCTTTTTATTCTCCTTCATTTCCTCGTCCTTGCGAATCCGACATTACTCCTGAAACGATTGCGGGATCATCCAGCGAGGATACGATGGGCTCTCGTTGCGTTTTTGCGCATGAATGCATTCACCGTCGCAAAACAACGTTGACTACGTATGCGATCACGATTAGGCCGAAAGCATCGGCACACGACAACACAATTTGAACATTCGGAGGCATTGTGAGCGCCAATCCTCAATCTTCTGGCACTGATCTTGCATCTGCATCTGGACCTCATAAGCAACGAGAGTCAAGATCACGATACAGCGATACGGTGACTGCCATCGCCAAAATGCACCAGCGAGAGCCCGATGCTGTATCACCACCCCTTCGAAGGTACATTCTCTAACCATCGAAGCCACCCAAACCGAGCAGTTTTAGACGCAAACGACCTTTGTTGCTCAATTTCTGGCGTCAGCACACGATAAATACATAACTGGTTCTTCAACATAGCGCGATATCTTGGTGGGAGGACGAAAATCTGCAGGGATATATATACAAGCGGAATAACACGGAGGAGAAGGGAGGGCAAAAGGTGGAGATCAGGTGCGTGCTGCTACCACCGAGTGCGTTCTAGTGATGCTTATGAACTCGGAAGGCTGCAGTTGTGCGGTAGCTTGCCTGGACGGCCCGTCTCATTCCGTTTGCCATGGCCGCGGCCATTGAGAATGCGTTCTGTTCCATCTGCTGGGCTTGAGGAAGTTCCTGGCGGAACTGGGTTCTCCCGCAATGACTATTTCGAAAATTTCTCGTGTTTTGTAAGAGACAGAGATACCTCGGTTGGTTGGGAAGGACAGAAAGTGTGCGCGGCTTTTGAAAATTCTTCCCGACGCTGCTGAATGGTGAATTTCGTAGATCCTGCCGCCTCGATCCACAGACACAGATGAATCTATGAACGTCCAACTTGAGTGTTGTACAGAAAGGGTGCTTTGCACCGTTTCTTACGCACTCCTCTTGCCCCAGAGCCACCATCCGGCGACGTGTTGCACCCTGTCGTTCTCGCCATTGACCGGCAAGTCCAAATCGTCGTTGGAAGAAACGCGCACCTGCCACCATGAAACGCGCGGTTGTCTCTCCCCTCGTTTCCTCCAGCGTGATATCCACCTTGGCATACGCACGCGGCAAACCGCCTCTTTGACGCGATCTTACGGAGTACTAGTGTCATCGAATACCATGTCGGACAGGGATCGCTTCCCGTACGTGGCCCAAAGCATCTTGACGCACTCGGGCACTATCTTTGATTTCGCTGTCTGGAAAGGGTTTCAGGAAGGCAAAATGATCCCAATACGGAGGGCGACCCGCCTTTTTCAGCGTGCTTCCGAGCAATATACCTTCTTCGCTGGAATCATCGAAGGCGTTGATCCAGCACGTGTGATACGTTGCACCGCTGCCATTAGGCTTGCCCGGTTCCGTAACTCTTTGCCAGAAATCCACGTTTGCCCCGCTCGTGAGTCGTAGGGTCAGCGAATGCTGCGACGAAGCGGATATCACAGGGCAAAGGAGATGATACCACGTGATCGTCTCAATTTCATATTCCTGTAGCTTTTCGAGGCGCTCGAGCGCGAGGATACTAACCCAGTCCGGTTTCCTTCTCTAATCCAGAGTCACGCGCGTAATGCCGCAGCCTATCACCGCAAAACGATCTCTGGAGCATCAAGAGTACACAGCCGGACGGAGATAGGCAGATGTTTGCAAGCACTGATTCGAAGACAGGCATGCACGGAAGTGAGGTTGCTGCGTCCCAAGCTCGAGACCACTAGGGAAAATCGCCCCGTATAGACAAGTGGAGAGACGAATTTTCGTGGATAGGTGAAAAAATCTACGTAAGAAACTGCGCAAAGAATGGCGGTGAAGGTTTGAGCCAAGAAACAGCAAACAATGGATCTATTGCACCCCTGATTAATTGAAGACGTCACGAGTGGCCTGCAAACGAGTCGATAATGTCGTGTTCTTGACGAAAGCAGGGAAGGACATACAAATGAAGGTAAGGTAAGGTAATATATTTAAGGCCGAACCAGCCCTTTTCTCCGGACGATTAATCTGAAGGTCTACAACATTGAATGGATAATTTGAGTAGCGTCCGAAGTATTATATAGTCCCAGTAACGAACAAACGCTCGAGTCCGTGTGCGTAAAAAATTGGACAGATCAGAATTCAAAGGGACAGAAGGTATCGTCCGCAAAGCCGGAATAGATGCGCCGCAGCGCGGCGCTGATTCCAAGACATTCGGACCCCTGCATGCCTGTCAAGGCGAAGGGGCCTCAGTCGCTCGACAACGAGGTCGGTTGAGATAATCAAAGGCCGCGAAGTAGTCTATACCACGAGTTCGACATGCACTGTGTGAGGGTGGTGCTGTGCAGGTATATGGAACGAGCGGAAGAGGTTGCGGCAAGGCAGGGCGTTCTTGGCAGGAACAGGTACGGAGATGGCATGCGGGGAGTCCGTGCCGATGTCGATATACAGGGGAACAGACACATTCGCCGCGGGCTTGGCGTGCAGGATCGGGTGAGGCGAAGGGGATAAGAGACAGGGGTGCACGGGGATGCGTGGCCGATGCTCGAATGGGGGGAAGATGGTTCGAGGACGGGACACTCCGCGGATAGGTGACGGCGGTGGGTTGGCGCAGCCGACCGCGGGACGCCGGGAACGGAGAGGAACGCGTCCGTGGCAGGGACGAACGCCCACCAAGCCCTGCGCATGAGCATCTCGTGGTGCACCAACAGATCTGCTTCTCGTACGCCGAGTTCCCAATCCAGGGAGTCGAGAAATTCACGCTCAATGCGCGCTATATCGCGCTTCCCGAAAATCCCAGTGCACATGGCCCAATGCACGTTCTTCAAGGTCAAATCCTGGGTGTATTTTGAGGCCGTGATGAGCGCGCCCAGGAATACCCTCTCGAGGGACCACTCCTCGAGCGCGAGGCAGAGGTGCGGACGCGCACGGATGATGTACACGAGCGCAACAAGGACGGTTGACATGGACACCTTCGCGCGCGAGAGCATAGCGGACACGAAGGAAGCGAATTTTGCGCGATGGGTTGAAAATCCCACTGAAATGATCACACCCGACTGAGCCAGGGCATAGACGGCGGTGCCATAGACGCAATCGACGACGTATTCTGGGCACTTCTAAGTGGAAGCTTGATACAGATGAGTCGAGCTAGAACATACCGATGACTGGCTTAGAAATTTGTATGTCGACGAAGCGAAGTAGCTCGGGAGAGTGAGTGGATGTATTTACGAGCGAAGCGGGATGTATGACGCTGCTGGGGCTCCAGGAACTAGATGAAGAAGTCGAGTCAAAGAACGGGGAGTACATTGATGTAGGGGGCTTACCTGCTGTCATACGATCCGTATTTTATATGCTGCGTGGGTAACCGACGGACGGACAGGAGCGATTGAACGCGTCGGAATCCTGCCACGACAGTTGGCCGGATTAATCATACGCAATTACCAGTGCCACGCTTGCACACTGCGGAATCCCTCCGAGTCTAGTCTGCTTCCGGCTCCTTCGGCAGCCCATGAGCACGAACAGATGCAGGAGGCTAGCTCACCTTGATAGAAGGGGTGATGCCTGTAGCGCCTTCGCCAAGGATGCGCGCGACATTACATCTCTCCTCGATGGGCTGCATTCCGCAGTAACTGTAGATGGACAGCTTTTCGCAGCGAAAAGCTGTCGAGGACTCTTCCATGATTGCTGCGCTCGGGCCGTTGCGTGACTGCGGCCAAGACACCGCTTTGGAAAAAAACCCGCGAGCTGCTTGGGGAAGTAGGAGAAGTCAGCCCCGCCACGTAGCGGGCCGCGCATGATTCTGCAACATGTCATTGTTTTAGCGAGGACGAAAATGTGTGCCATCATGATGCCCAGCAGTGAGATCTGATTGAAGGTAATTCTGCTGCACCGCCTCTGATGAGTCCCATCACCCCTTACTACATGCCTAAACGTACAAGCAGTTATGGAGAGTTGAGACCTCGCTGTGAGTCTTGTCATAAGTAGAACCGTTCACTAATAATCCACAGCCTAATTACACATTTATTTTGGGGTTCGATCGGGTCCAGCCACAGTTCCTCCTCCATCATTGGCAGGGCCAGGTACGGTTTGCCCCTCAGGGTCAAGGTTCTAAATCTGATGCCATCTTGCGGTGGGCTGGGTCCTGGCCCACTCCGTGACACGCGGCTACTCACATGTGCCGACTCGACCTGTTATCATATCTGTATCCGCCAGAGTAACTACTGTAGAGATTTGCCGTAATGCCGCCATCGAGAACATCTGGGCTCGGGTGGTGTGTTCAAGTACAGGGAGGGAGGTAAGAGAATAGTTGCAACCTTCAGGCGTAATTGACAGACCAAAAGTGCCGCAGCATCCGTGGCAGAAGGATTCTGAATTGGGAAAAAATCACTGAGCAGCATTGACACTGCGGGCGGCTTAGTCTGCGGCTTGGCCCCCTATGCAGAAGATTAGACAACGGACGATGGGCTTCGAACGAGGAAACTCACTCGGATAGATACTTATCTTGTCTAACTCCGACTTTCCGTTGAGGGCAGTACATTCATTGCGAACAGAACTTTCAAGCCCATGGAAGTCGAAACTGCAGCCTTCGCAGACAGGAACGATGAAAAATCCGAAACGGAAACCAGACCTTGAACCGGGAGGGCACATCTCAGACGACGACCCTCGGGTCGGAGCAGAGCGACTCAATTGATTCAATGCGACGGACGCGCCCACCGCTGCTTGTAGCAGAATTGATTATATTATATTTTTGTGCTGTTGAACTACAGGGAATCATCTGCAAGTTGAAGGATACAGACTTGGCGCAGAGACGACGCGGCCGAACACCGAACGCCAATAGCGCGTAGTATACGCCAGGTGTATGGGTGGCGGGCAAGCGGTAGGCCGGAGGAGCCAAGGAATAGACTATGCAAGGCTTATCTTGCTTAGTCCCGGTGTCTGTAGTCTGTGAAGGACCAGAACTGACGCCCTCTGACTCGGAGCCATGAAAAGAGTGGCAGAGACTGACAACACACCTGCCCTTCCAGCTCCTCTAAGTTCTAACCTTCTCTCCATCCCCTCTCCATCCCTAGGCGCGCGTTCGGGAGTGTTGAGAGGTGTAGAAGGCATTGGGCAGGAGCGCGTCTGAAATGTACGGACGTCCGTACATTCTCAGACGCGTGCAGTCACAATCCGCTCACAGGTCATGCACGACAGTGCTGCGGACCGTTGACTCGGTTGAGGCAATTTTTTATTCAGACCATGTGTCCGTCGGCAAGGTATAACGCGTCACAGTGAGACCCCAACACTTATTTATGATTCCATCACCCTATTTTGACCTTGACCCGAGGGGGCAACCGTAGGCCAGGATGAATCCTCCCTGATCTGCAAGCGAGCCCGAGGCGCCCGGAAAAGACGATCCGGCTCTGAATCGGCTCAAGCGATGCCCGCGGGTCGCCGGGAGTAACTGAGCACTGGAGGGTCGCGGCACGAAGTGGCGCGAGTCGAAAAGACGGGCGTGCTTAGAAGGCTTAGAAACTAACGGAAACGCAAAAGTTAGTACGAGGACGCATACAGAGTCTAAAAGCTGGCGGGAGGCCGAGCTTTGAGTCAAGATCAATCAAATGCATCACCGGCGACCAACTACAATCTGATTTCAGTGATCGAGCAGGAACACACCCCGCAGAAGGAGTACTCGGTACTGATATGGAGCTGAGCTTGCCATTAGAAGGGTTAAAACAGGGGCGAACGCTGTTCTCGAGACAGAGGTAGTGACATCATGTCGGAAGCAAGAGAAGAATGAAGACTCAGATTCGGCCAGTTTTCAAAATGCGATGGAATCCAATCCATTTCAACGACTACAATATCAAGATGTCCATAAAATAGTATAAGTAATGTAGTAGCGATGTACTATATCATAACAGACGCGAAATCACGTCGCGAAGCGTGCGCGTGAGCTGTGCTGTGCTCCTGCGTGCCCGTAGGCGAAGGAACTCGCGTGCCCGTAGGCATTAAAGCCGACAAGTGTTTTTGTAACCACCCGCAATAATCGTGTGGGTGTAGAGAGAAGGCTAGCCGCCAACGACGGCCATCGCATTGCGCCTACGCTGCGACTTGCACTGGTCGGCTCGCGTGGCGACTATGATGGCGGGGTATGGGTATGGGGAAGGAATGTAGGAAACTGTGCAGCCGGCTGTGGCACTTCTTCTCTGGGCGGCGACAGCGGAAGGGAGGACCGGCAGGTCGAGATCGTGTTCGTCGACGTCCGTGGGAACGTCGTCGGGGAACGCCGCGTGCGAGACGGGCGTGGGCGGGGAGACGCTGCCGATGCTGGAATGCGGCGAAGAGGGCTCAAGGTCAGGGCACCCCGCGACGACGGAGGTAGAAGAGCCATGGCGCTTGTGCCGCGGGCGCGGGTCCGCGTTGACCACCTTCAGGAGGCGATCGTGGGCCGCGTTGGCCCGACGCCGCGCGCATGATACCCTCGTGGGTGCGCGACGATGTCCGCCTCCGTGATGCTCAATTCCCAGTCAAGCACCTCGAGGAATTCGCGCTCGATGCGGCCGATATCGCGCTTGCCGAATACACCGGTGCAGAGAGCCCAGTGGACGTTGCGCAGCGTCGAGTCGTTGGTGTATTTTGATGCCGTGATCAGCGCACCAAGGAACACGCGCTCGAGGGCCCATTCCTCGAGCGCGATAGAGAGATGTGGACGCGCGCGGACGAGGTACACGAGGGTGACGAGAACGTCTGCTGCAGAGACTTCGGCGCGGGACAAGACGGACGAGACGAAGGCGGTGAATTTGGTGCGATACGAGGAGCGTCCGCGCGAGGCGGTAACACCGATCGCGCGAGGGCGTACTCCACGACTTCAGAGACGCAATCGACTACGTATTCTGTGTGTATAGATTAGCGAGATGTTGATAGATCCGACGGAAAAAAAAACTCACGAATCACTGGCCGGGAGAGCTCAACGCGACAAGCTCCAAGAGCTCAAGAGAATGCGTAGATGGGTCCACAAGAGAAGCAGCGTGCACAGGACTGTTAGTCTTGGTGCTGCTGGGACTCCAGGAGCTGTAGGAAGTTGCGCTAGAAGCCGAAACCGAGGAACTCGGGGGGAGCTGGACGAGTCAGACGACGGAGAGTACATTTCTGCGGTTGTGGAGACTGCGGGGGATGCGTCGGTAAATGTCCATGACTGCTGTTATAAATGTGGTCCGTTTCGGATACACGGGACTGAGGACCGCCGGATTAAGACCCCCAAATGCCTGTCCCCCGAAATCGCAAATTTTGTCGGGACCGAGGTTGGACCTTGGTGCCAAAATTGTCGCGGATTGAGACAGGCCTCAGAAAATTTCCCAAATTTGTCGGGATTCGCGGGACAGGCCTAAATTCGGCTCAAATTTGGCGGGAAATGCTAATTTCGCTTTCTGCGCTCGCAGAGCCCTCAGAAACGGTGGGCGACTGATACAATATGCTTCTTAATCTGAACTATAAGAACCCATCGTTGTACTGCAAATTTCACCGCTTTATCAAAGGCTAAAAAAAAGCATTAAAGTGCGGAAAAAAAGCTCCCGCCTGAGTCGAACCGGCGACGCCCACAGAGGCTAACAATCATGTGCGACTCAACATGTACTTACAACCTACGCCACCCATACATTCTGTCGGGATTGGGGAACAAGGCTGCCTGGAATGACCGGAATCTGTCGGGATTTGGGCAGGCATTTTGGCCAATTTTGGGCAAAAATTCGGGATTGAGACAGGCTAAATCCAAAATTTTCCCCAAATTTGTCGGGATTGGGACCAGGCATTTGGTGGGATAATCCGGGGTCTGGGACTGAGTCACTGCGCCGGAGGAAGAGATTATGAAGCTGCGAGTTTGTAATCGGCTTTGTTTGCCTTTTCGGACACTACCGCGCTGCTTTTTTTTGGTGCTGCGATCTGTATGTAAGCGGATATGTCATCACTTCAATGAAGCTGCTCCGTCCAAATCCATGCAATTTATTCTGTAATTTTATTTCTGCATCATCGGATTCAATGAAGGAATAAACTACCCGTGCACAATCCCCAAAAAGACGGACACCACGGCTCGCGAGAACACTTCAGGCAAACGTATAGACTACCCTATACGGGTGATCTGTGCCACAAAATGAATACCCTAAGGGGTCCCTGGGACTTTTCTTTGCCAGGGGCACACCGGAGCGGGTGCACCCGCAGCTATCATTAGGTGCTGTTGCGGGTGACCCAGCGGCTCTGTTGGAGTCGTGCGCGGGTGCATCCGCTCATGTGTCTCGGGTGCACCCAGATCCGGGATCCCGCGCGTAGCGCGGAGAGAAAAATGGCTTTTTTTGCCCCTCATAGCACCTCTCTGCGCCCTGGCTGGTCGGAGGTCCGGTAGCCGATGTACCCGGCCGGGTGACCGACGAGCGCACCATCAGGCTGCCATATCAGACACCTGTCAAGTCACGTAACGTCTTTTCCACTCTTGCTTCCGCCCACCACCCACTCCAACCTTCAAACCTCGGTGAGTACGCTTGCGCCCATGGTAGTCAGTAGCCAGCTTCCGCGGGGTAATCGAACATTTTTTGAAGTCGCTATCGGCTCCATCGCGCACAGGCGCTCCAGAAACACAGTGCGACCTGGGGGCGGAGGCACCCGTTCCATCGAGAATGGACAGGGCGGGTGCACCCATTCACTTAAAAAGCTACAGGGGCGGATGCACCCGCTCATTGGCAAACACATGAGAAGTCGACGGTGCGGACGCACCCGTGCACCTAGAGCTTGGCGGTGCGGACGCACCCATACACGTAGAGCTTAACCACGCGGACGCACCCGCTCTGACCAAATGGCGGGAGGGTGGGGTGCACCCGGCCACTCAAAACATGAAACAGTGGGTGCACCCGCTGTCGAGAAAATGGAAGGGGCGGATGCATCCGCAAAGATAGGGCGGGTGCACCCGCCAGGTGGCAAACTTTGAGCGGGTGCACCCGCAGACACTCAAATTTCCGCG
>QVIE01000904.1:0-33354 GCA_013387415.1 Panellus pusillus | reverse complement strand
GGCGGAACTTTTACTTACTCAGTACTGGTAGATACGAAGGTGTCATAACGTGACTTATTCGAATTGCGTGCAAGATACAATCCTTTTACGCGGATAACTGCAAAAATACATCGTACTGTTCTACATTACTTGTATCACTTCATAACCCGCCGCCTCCCAAGATATATTCAATTGCAGAATGCACGTTTCCTCCCGTCGCGAGAAGGGCACGGACGTTTTGAGACCATTGGAGAATCCCATATCCTGCAGTTGCTATAGAGGGATACTGCTGTCAATCCACAATACGAGAAACGTCCGGTGAGACGGACCCTGTAGTTGAACCTGGAATCTCTCCTCGGGTGGCCGCGCATCGGCCGGCGGTTGAGGAGCCGCTCCTGCACCGAATCCACCGAGGAGCTGATACAGTGCAGCGGGGTCCATTGCAGGCGCACGAGCGCCCGTTCCTGTAGCAGGTGGGGTCGACGACAGTGGGCCGACGACAGCGGCGCTCCGCCCATCAGTTGTGCTAAAAAGTGCCGGGTCGAAAGCTGGCGGGCGAGCTGCACCTGCACCACTGCACCACCGAACAAATTGGGGAAAGCGGGAGGCTGTTGGGCCGCCGCAGGGGTACTGGTAGACGGGGAGCACCAGGGATGCCGGGCGCGGGGAATGAACCAGCTCCACCGCCTCCCAACCCGTTGAACATGGAAGCCATCTGGAGCATGCGCTGCAAGTTCTCTGGACTAGATACCATCTGTCTGAAATGATCGCTCTGCATCAAGGCACGAGCCTCCGCCCCATTCCCGCCATTTGTGGATTGGAAGCAATAATTTGATCCATGATTTGAGGGTTAGACATCATGGCGGACATTTGCTGGAGGAATTGCGGATTGTTCATCATGCCTTGCAGCTGAGTGCATGACGTCGTCAGTGGGGAGTCTGGGTACATGGAGCACCGCACACACCATATTGGGATCATTTGTGTTCAGCCCCATGTCTGCGAAAGGATTGAGACCGGCCATAGCCCCAAAAGCCTGGTGGCTATTGAGCAACGTCAACGGGTCGTGCGGGTTTTGGCCGGCTTGCATCGTGGGCAGCTGTTGTGGCGCCGTAGACTGCGAAGCCGCAGTCCCCGAGCGCACAGCACCCTTGACCATATGTATTGTGTGGGACGACTGGATCTTGTACACGGACAACAGGTCTTCATCCTTGAGATCGTAAGCATCAAACGTCGCCGTGGAGTGTATAATTTACCTTCAAAACTCGACCTGGACATGATGTGAGCTCCCGAACGAGGCTCCACGGATGAACTGGCCTCACCAGAGTATATGAGGCGTTGCCGGTCAGCCTCTACGTCTGATTTCTCTGCGATAGCCTGCTTCAGCTCAAGAACGGTCTTGTCAGTGGTAATCGTGATCTGCAGCTTCAATTCGCTGGGGCCTGGGGCTAAGCTAAGCACGTCGCGGACCGCAGCTAGAAGAGCCCTACCTTTAACATTTATCTGAATTTCTGGGGCTGGAGTTTCATCGGCCATGGCAGCGATAAAGGTCCAAGGTTAATTGTGACGTACACTGTGACTGACTACTGACTATTCGGTTACCTTCCGTCGCCTTCCAAGTTCCAGATGTTAAGTCCGTATACATTAGTGGTACATACAGCTAACGTTTGATCTCCACAAAGACGTTCGTGGTCATTATGATCGCGTATGAGACAACCAGAATTACCCCCATGTCCGTGTCAAGGCATATCCGTTCAGTGGAACTACGACGAGCGTGGCTGCCAGAAGAATGAGCAGTCCAACCGTACTGACGAGCAGCGTGTTTCCGAAATGTAGTTCGTACGGTTCTGTCGTCTGTTGTGTGATATAGGTACCTGATATTCCTACACCGAGTAGGATATTCAGCATAGGCCCTCCA
The DNA here is from genome assembly GCA_013387415.1 of Panellus pusillus. NCBI lineage: Eukaryota > Fungi > Basidiomycota > Agaricomycetes > Agaricales > Mycenaceae > Panellus > Panellus pusillus. The sequence goes on along the minus strand of QVIE01000904.1, from coordinate 31,460 downwards.
AAACAAGCAGAGAACCCCATGATTGGAGCGAATACCTGGTAAAAATGTAAGGGAATGATGGAATAAAAGAACTGGGTACTTGCCGCGACGCTCATGTTCGCCACTAGATCAGCTAGAGAGTTGCCCACCGCAAAGATGGTCAGACCAATAATAGCATCGGAAAGGCCAAAGATGAACCCGAAAGTCTGTAGGAGAATGAATGCGAGGACAGGATACATTTCTTTGAGGTGTACCTGCAGTACTTGGACTACCTCGTCTGCGATTGCCATGATCCATACAACCGCGACGATGAAGCCGATCGAACAGCGGGCCATGCGAAACGTAGGCTGTTCGCCGTTGTCTCCGAAGAGAGCAACGAGAACGGAAGCAGCAATGCCGGCGATTCCAGCGGACAGCAATGCCCGTAGACTTCCACCTGCAAACTTGTTAACGGCAAGGGAGAAAGAAAAAAACTTGGCAGACCTGAGAGCACAGCGGCACAAAACAACGGGCCGAAAGTACATTGGGCAGTAGTCAGCCACTTATTGTACACGATCCCGTGCATCTCTTCCTCGACTTCCTCCTCGGCAATGAGGATCCTTTCGATTCCCTCTTCCTCGAAATCAATGAGATTGGGTTCTTCACGAGGCGTCTTCTCATAAGAAGGATGAGTAGACTGGTACGGAGTCGCAACGACTGGCAGTGTGAGCGTGAGCAACATCACAGCTGGGGCGGCAAATACTGAAGCAATCTGTCCGAGGACTGTTTTGCTCGTGAAGCGGTGAAGGGAAGGGAAAAGGGTGTGATAGACTTCCGCAATGACACTTAGCACACGTTGCCGACGAGACGGAGGCTGGTAGTTCTGGGACTCGGCGTCGCCATCTGAAACAATCGGAGAGGCAGGTGTTCGCGAGATAGAGGGAATGGAACCAATGCTTGCGTGCATATAGCTTTCGGGTTCTTCAGCTGGGGACAAAGCCGGCGTGACCAGCAGCTGAGGGGCGGAGCGCTCATTGAGTGCAACATCCCAAGGATTTGTCTCGCGGCTCAAAGTTCGTGGCCGGCGCAAGGAGTTGTAGTGCCCTCCCGCATACGGTGTGAAAGGGCTCTCGAAGACGCTCAAAGATGATCCCGCAGCTTCCTGCTGTAATGATGCAACGACCTGTCGAAACTCCAGAGCTCCAACAAGGGAAAACGATGGCATGGCGCCGTACGAGGGGCCAGGGGATGGAGTTCGTGACAAAGGACGTCGAGGAAGATCCGTTTGAAGCCTGGGCGGTGGTCCAGGAGCCGATATAGCGCGTGCTCGCGTCGGCGATGGAGCCACCAATGCCAAATGCGGGGTCGGCGTAGGCGACGAAATCGCTGGCAGGTTAAGTTGAGAAAAAAAGCCAAAGTTGTAAGATACTTGCGATCGTCGCGGTAGCGCTCTTGCAAAGGGCCAGAGATATCCGAGTCGTCATACTCGGATCGCACCATTGCCTCATGCGCCCTCCTACGATCCTGCTTCCGCTCCCACCAGGCCCCTATGACCACAACCGCTGCGTATAAAACGTACAGTGCGATCATAACAGCAGCCTCCCAGAAATGGATCTTTCCATCCCATAATATCTCCAGCAGCAGACTGACGGCCACGAACATGAAACCGACGTCACGGAAAAAGAAGTCCGCTCGGCGAAGCTGAAAAGGCTTGATAATGCACATTGAACCGACTACGCATGAGACTATGAATGACGCAGCTCCGATGAGTTCACCTGTGGTCCGTGCAGTCCTCTTCAATTTCTGGTAGAAAATTCGAACTGACCGATAGCAAGACTCCCCGACTGGGCTCGCATGGCGGAAAACGTGGAAAAGACATCTGGGCTGCCATTCCCGAACGCGAGAAACGTAACCCCAGTGACGTTTTCATCCAAGCCCAGCAACTGCGCGATAGTGGCCAAATTTGGCGTGAAGAAGTCGGAAGCACTGATCCCGAGGGTAGAGAATAAGAAAACAAGCCAAACGATGAGGCCCATGAAGGCCAGCGGTCTGAGTGTCGTCTCAGTGCAATAGTAGTGGCTGAGATACGGGATGGACAGGAAGGTGTCGGGAGTGGAACAGTCAGCCCGTACGTGCGCGCATTGGTCTATTGACGGAAATGCCAGTGGTCGACACTGGAAAAACGTCGGGATATGCAACTATATGGCTGACCAGCTGCGCACCTGCTTTTCGCTATCATTCAAAGTTACACTGGAGTCGGAAAGCTCGATGTATAGTCGTTTCACCAGACTGGTACCACCGGGGAGAGAATGCGGGAGTTGACCGTATCTGCTAGAAGACCAAAGTACGCAATTCAACGCGAACAGGACCACAAAAACGATCCTGGGGGACGCCAAGGGCATCTTAGAAAGTTGACAGAGACTGTGAAGTGGAGAAACCGTTTATAGCAGCAATGAGCATGAGGAAGACAGTCAGTCCAGCGCGTGATTTCATCAAATCGTCACTTTTTCTCGACACTTAAGTATAGTAATACGCAGAATATCGACAGTGCTACGACCCAACGGACAGAACCTCCAGACATGACGATACCTCATGCTGTGGGCCTCTCCGCCGCACAGGCCGAACACGCGAGGAAGCTGCCCTCATTGAGGCTGGCGCTGGTTCAGTCTTTCGCGTGTGCAGTAAATGAAATCATGCGCACAGCGTACACCTGCTACAAGCCCATTCAGGTTCTTCTGGTGGCAGAATCGGAGCACGGGCGCCAAGAACCCTGCCCCCACCCCGGACGGGTGCCATACCGAGGGACTCTTTCTTGCGCAAATCAATCTCGCTCCGCACCATGTGGTCGAGCCCCAGGCCAACAGAGGACTTCGATTCTGTCAAACAGTCTATTTCGAGCGCTTTTAGAAAACCGTAACCATCCACCTTTTGAACGAGTTTCTTTTAGGGGCGGCATGGTAAACGTGGATCCGGAAGCGATTGGAATGTCGTCGTCCGAAAGGATGTCTACTACTTCGTCTTGCCTAGGCCGCTTGGTAGTGAAATCGAATTCATCGTCAAAGTCTCTCCATGAGGTTCCGGAGGTTGCAGCTGGCAGGTCTTCGGAGTCTGCTGAATTCAACAGGGCTTCCCGCCTTTCAGCATCTGTCTCGCCCACAGGCTCGTCGAACTCGTCTTCCGAATCGAGCTCTTCATCCTGTGGAGTCGAATCATCTACTTTTGACGAGGAAGCTTTCTGTAAAGCCCGAATTCGCCGCTCAGCTGCCAGCGCTCGTTCTTCTCGTGCTCGTTTACTGCGGAGATATTAGGAGTGAACTGACAAGAGGACAAGAGGACGAACCTTCCGGCTTGCTTCCGGAACCCCGTTCCTGGTCCCTTGCCTTTGATGTCAACGTCGTCCGCCAATACAGCACCTTCGCCTGTAAAGGCGTATTTGGAAGTGACTCTTGCTCCAGCCTTTCGCTTTTTAGCCGTCTGCCGCCCTGTCTTTAGGGACGCAATGGGCTCTCCAGGGCGCGGTTGGCGTGTGCGCCTTCTACGCCGAAGTCCTGTCGGACGGGTACGGGAGTGCGCGCCGCCACACTAAACATATTTAGCTTATGAAAATTTACAACAAAGCAGTGGCACCATGTATTCAGGAAAATCACCGTCTTCGATGCCATCACCGTTCACCTTAGCTGAGTCGAATAGACGAGACCCAGACGACCAATAGCCTTTTACCCACAATTAGTTTGCGGTAAAAAAAATCAAGGGTTCGTACCATCCCCGTAGTATCCTGTGTGTCCGTAAGCCGGAAGAACGACCACGGATATATAAGAACAGACGCATTCCTTTGTTCTGGAGCATACGAACTTCGGACCTCAACTGTTTCCAAAGAGCTTGAAAGGCCGACCCGTGATTCATATGCTGGTGTGCTGCTGAGACCACATAGTATGTAAGAAGGTGCCTCCAAACCTTGATATGAGCCAACTATCCGAACGGTCAGAGACGCCGTCTAGGGCATAACATGGAGACTGACCTCGTGGCAAAATGTGCTCATTAACCAGGACGTTGGTAAGAAGGAGCCGTCCTGCCTACGGAGCACGAGCTCTGGGATGAACTTCTTCAGCAAAGACACGCAGAGAGATGATGCCACACACCGACTACCTCGCCATTATTCCAGTTCCGGCCTGCAAAGACCATGTTGTGTTCGTATTCCTCGAGACTATTGACGACAAAGCCATGGGATTTCATTACAGGGCGGACTTGAGCTGCAAGAGCCCGCATAAGTTGTCTGGCGTCTTCTTCATCTGCGGACTCATGCGCAGGAAGGGATGAAATGAAGTTCACATGGGGATTCGGGTTTGTCTCGCGTTCATTGAGCCGGACATGAACCATTTCGGTGATAGATGGTCCTGGGAAGTCTGCGATGGTCAAAGCGTGACCTGCGCGTCGCCGCTTTTTCGACGCGTCCGTCGCGTTCAAAACACGCCCGAGTCCAACCCACATATGTATTATCATTTCTTTTCCTTACGATTATTGGACTTTCAAGTTCGTGGAGATACATACCTGTAGCCCCACATTCCGGCGTATTTGTTAAATTTGTGCATTCCGGACGGCCGCAATCCACTGTACATTTCCCAGCGACACCTGTTTCCAACACTGCCCGCCTACTACGGTTCGCCGCAATCTTCACTTAAGAGTCTGATAGCGCACGCCGATCGGACTTACCACTTTAGGCAGCACAAATTTTTGGTATTTGCGGCCACTGCGGCGGTTTTCGCGATCTTCAACCACCATGAAGATCGCAATTCTCACTTCTGGGGGCGACAGCGCCGGCATGAACGCCGTCGTCCGGTCTGTCGTCAAAGCAGCAATCCTCAAGTAGCATCTCTAATCTCTGTATCTGTCCCCGACTTGACCTTGAAGCCTAGAGGTTGCGAGGCCTGGATAGTGCGCGAAGGTTACGAAGGGCTCGTACGCGGCAACTCCGAGGCTGAAACTCCATCTACTTATATACCCCCGGATGCCGCGCTGCATGCTGAATTTCCTGAAGCCGCAAACGATATCATCAATAATCTACGCTTCGGCGACGGAGAGAAGCTGAAGGATGGCACGGGCGATTACACGTCGGGTAGGAGCTTGAAAGGCCGGTACATTATCAGAGTTGGCTGGGACGATGTTCGCGGCTGGTTCACCGAGGTACATTTTTGTGCCACGGCCGCTACTGCGCTCACAGAAATCAGGGCGGTACATTAATTGGAACTGCGCGGTCAAAAGAGTTCAGGACGCGAGAAGGACGGCTTGCAGCAGCGTTCAACATGATAAAAGAAGGCATCGATGCCCTCGTTGTTTGTGGCGGCGACGGCTCATTGACCGGCGCGGACGTGTTCAGAAGCGAATGGCCGCAGCTCATTGCCGATCTGTGTGCAAATCGTGCGTATCTCACATCAACAAAGATGCGGCTGTGAACCCTTGGCATATAGGCAAGATAACTGATGCCCAAGTCGCGGCCTATTCACACCTTAAAATCGTCGGCCTGGTTGGGTCGATTGATAACGACATGTCTATGACCGACCTCACCATCGGCGCTCCGACAGCTCTGCATCGCATCTGCGAAGCCATTGACAATATCAATTCCACCGCATCCAGCCATTCTCGCGCCTTTGTTATCGAGGTTATGGGCCGCCATTGCGGCTGGTTAGCGTTGTTAGCGGCTGTGGCGTACGTCGCGTTCTACTTCTCAATCCGTCATTCTAACCCGTCGGCAGTGGTGGTGGCGATTTTTTGTTCATCCCTGAGCAGCCACCCAAAGGCAAACCGTGGGAGGACGAGATGTGCGCCGTTATACATCAAGCGAGTCGTTTTCCTCTCACCTTGCTCAGAACCTTATGAAAAGATCAGCATCGTGAAGTGGGGAAACGCAAGACCCTCGTGATCGTTGCCGAAGGAGCTCACGACATCGACCTAAACCCTATCAAGGCAGAGTATGTGAAAGAAATCCTCTCGGACCGGCTGGGGCTGGATACTCGAGTAACCACTCTGGGTCACACACAGCGTGGCGGAAGACCTTGTGCTATGGACCGGATTCTGGTAAGCATTCATTAATACGAATACTTCCAATCTCATCTTCGTTCAGCCCACGTTGCAAGGCATAAGAGCCGTAGACGCACTGTTGGAAGCCAGCCCTGAAACACCGTCGTACATGATTGGAATTTCAGAGAATAAGATAACGATGGTCCCATTAATGGAAGCCGTGGCCATGGTACACCTTTTCGTCTGTGTCAAAACAATGATTCTGATTCGGGAGCATAGACTAAAGCGGTCACGGCCGCTATCGAGGAGAGGGACTTCGAAAAGGCGATGAGACTGAGAGACCCTGAATTCCGCGAGAGTTTCGAAGGGTTTCTTGCCACTTCTACCCTATCGTCGAGCAAGAAGTCGCCGGTCCAGAAGGTATTCTATCTTAAATGATGTTGCACATATTTTAATTGCCATTACAGAGGTTACGGATTGCGATTATGCAGTAAGCTTCCTAACCAACTTCCATATCGAAAATTGTCACACCTCGATCGCAGCACGGGCGCTCCTGCAGGTGGTATGAACGCGGCAACCCGCGCTGCAGCTCGCTACTGTCTCGCTCAAGGGCACACGGCACTTGCAATTCATAACGGGTTCCGCGGATTACTGGATGATGACATTGGGGAGCTTTCTTGGCTCGGTGTCGATTCTTGGATGGCCCGGGGTGGGTCGGAATTGGGCACTAATCGCGCACTACCTTCTATGGATCTGGGGGCGGTGGCGGCCAAGTTCCAACGACACTCCTTCCAGGCCGTGATGATGATCGGTGGTTTCGAGGCGTTCAACGCACTCAAAATCATGGAAGAAGGCCGCAAACACTACCCTGCTTTCCACATCCCGATGGTTCACTTGCCTGCTACTATCAGCAATAACGTGCCGATGACGGAGTACAGTTTGGGGAGCGACACGAGTCTCAACGCGCTCGTGGAGGCCTGTGACGCTATCGCGCAAAGTGCAAGTGCGAGTCGGAATCGTGTGTTCGTTGTCGAGACCCAGGGCGGGAAATGTGGGTATATTGCCACGATGGGGGCGTTGGCTGTCAGTCTTATCTCTTCGTGGGGCCGGTTATCGTTCTGAATAACTCCAGGTTGGTGCGGTTCTTGTTTACACGCCGGAGGTCGGCATGAACCTGGACACGTTGAAGCGGGACGTACGGTTCCTCAAGGCGAGATACAAACTAGATGCGAAGGGCAAGAGCCAAGGTCGTCTCGTCATACGGTATGTTCTCTTTCGCTATTCGTTCGTAATGTTGCTCAGAGTCGATGCAGTAGCGAACAGGCGTCATCCGTGTATACCACGGATGTCATAACGAAGATATTTAAGGAAGAAGGTGGATCGCTGTTTGATTCACGGTCCGCATCACTAGGGCACACTCTGCAAGGCGGGATACCCTCGCCCCTGGACCGTGCGCGTGCGGTGCGACTATCGCTGAAGTGCATCGCGTTCATTGAGCGACAACACGAGCTGTTGAAACAGCAGACAGGGAAGACGCCGGTGGCGGGACCGGAGAGTGCGGCTGTAATCACGATCCAATCAAGTTCGATTGCGTGGGTTCCGGTTCAAGATATGGTGCAGCATGCCGACATGGAGAATCGGCGGGGGCTGAATCCATGGTGGACTGGGATAAAAGATCTGGTTGAAGCCTTGGTGGCGCGGCCACAGCTGGGAGAGCTGCACGCGAAGGACTTGGAAGCGTTGTAAGATTTGACTATCACCTAGAAGTTTATGTACTCGTGTTTTGTTGATTGTTGAACCCCTCCGTCATGACCACTTCGCGGCCGCCTCTCCCTGTCCGCCACGAGAATGCTAGGATCAAGGAGCTCCTCACCAAAGCCAGCGCGCTGCCTCCGGTCAAGGTCCGTGCAATTCACAAAGTCCCCAGCTCAGCCCGCTCACAGCCGATAAGTATCAAATCCTCAATTGTCAGGGACAGGATATCCTTGTCGGGCGATTGAAAGTCGATACCCCCACTGTGCGTCTGTTCTACAAATGAGGGGGGCTCAGACCCTGATTGTCCACGTACAGCCCTCCGGACATGCTTTCATTCTCCGACGCTTCGATACGGGTGCCGTTTCACTCACTACGATGTTTCGCGCTGCGTACCCTAACGCGCCGGACGACGCGGAAAAACGCGAGGTGCAGTGGGTCAAGGAAACGTACGACCTGACCGGCAACAATGGTTCCTCCAAAGACACGTCTATCACGCGCCTCGCCGGTACATGGGTTAACCCCACGGATGCACTGGAGCTCGGAACAGCGTACTCTCTCGGGGAACTGATACAGCTCGTCGTCCAGGCCAAGCCTGACCCTGCCGCCAACTATCGGCGCTCCGGCAATAAAGCTGCTAAAGAGACACCCACGAGTCCACCCAGCTCGCAGGCTGCATCTCGACCACTTCCTACCCCTCCATCACCCTCGAGTGCCTCGCCGAATCCGGCCAAGAGGCGAAAGGAGTCCTCTCCTGTCCCCGCTCCGGCGCCTGCCACCACGCTCTCACCCAGGCGATCGACGCGCACGAAGAGCCCGAAGCCAGCCCCGGCACCGATGCCGTCGCTGGCTTCGGTTGTAGTAAAGTCACCGAAAAAGGTGTCGCGACGCGAGGAGGTTGTGACGTCCGGCGGCTCCGACGAGACCGCCGTGGAGGAAGAAGGGGATGTCTTGGAGGAATCAGTCGGAGCTGGGCTGAGGGAACAGGATCTGGCTGAACAACGAGACATGATCGAGGGCTTGAAAGCTCAAAGAGCCCAAGCTCTTGCGGCGAAGCAGAAGACGGACGAATCTCCTGCGAAACTCAAGCGTGCGAGGGAAGACGAAGACAAGCAGCTCCAGTTTGAATTTAAAGAACCCGAGATCGGTGAACGAGCCATTGCCACGAATAGGCGAATCTCTCCCCAGCAGAAGTCGGTCGTCTGGGGAACATTGGCATTTGCATTTGGAGTGGCTGCCGTGTCTGCGGCGTACGTCTGCAACGCTGCTCTTTCCTTCCTATCCGCTAACCAACCACTCTAGATCTTATCTACCCAACTTGTTCTAATCGTTCCGTCCGGCCCCTCGTATATCTATCTACCTGTATTTGGTTCAACACTTATTATTTCGACACGCTCCAAACTTCGATATACTACTGTATGGGTGTATGTAGAAACCAATTCTCTCTGTACACAAATCATTTTGGATTCACAGTGAAGGCGATATGAGCAGCAAGGCTCTGAGTGCGCTATCAAATTTAATCGTTCCACAGCTATCATTGTCAATCAAACTGTTTGCTTAGCTCTCAGTCTCCGAATGCTCCCAACATTGGACCTACTTCCTCGGCATCTGAATTCCGTCTCTATCCAAATAAGCATTGAACCAAGAAGTGGGGTCGAAAGATGATCGGCACTTGTTTTACAAAGGTATGCAAGATTACAACAAATGTCATGGCGAGCCGCCGCATATGAGCAACCCCTCGGCATACAGCCCAGTGACGTAGAGAACCCCGGCGGAATCACGCAGACCGGTCGTGGATGACGAAAAGAGGGTTCCGTTGCTCTGGAAGAGAGTGTCCGCTTTTTTGTTTTCCGAGCTGATAGTCGCGATCCAGCTGGGAGCCACCGTGGCTGGGGTGGGATCGTTTTTGACTTTTATGAGCGAGATGAAGTGGGGATGGCCGGCCACGACGAGCGCGCCTGTGTCGTCGAAGTCGAGGTTATCAGGCAGAAAAGGAACGGGATAGATTTTGTGCGCGTAAGAAGGTTGCTCGCGGGGTCGCGGGAAAAGAGGAGGACCTCGGAGAGGGAGGAAGAGGCTACGGCGACCTGTGTGCCCGAGTGCGAGACAGATATGCCGTTCGCAAAAGGGATGAAGAGTGCGGAGAATTTATGATGCTTTATCGGCGCGGCGCTGGTCGTGTCGGGTCGAGGGTGATGTGGGAGACCCAGCCAAATGGCAGGCCCAAGATCGTCTCAACGATAGGTAGAACACTCCCGAGGGGAAACGGCAGCCGCCGGGTCATGAAATGATCATTTGTCACGTAGAAAGAGTTGGGGGAGGTCAGGGCGATGGAGTTCGGGGCGATGAAGTACGGTGAGGAGAGCGTGCGGACGTGGGTTGCGACACCAGAGGGCGACAGCGTGAACTGTTCTATGACGGTTCGGGCGCGGGCGTGATTGACCACAAAAAGGTTGCTGTCTTCGTTGTTATGGGAAGGGGAGACCGCGATACCGAGTGGATGGAAATCGTGATTCGGCGGGTAATTTTTCAGCTCGAGACGTTGCGGTTCGGATCTATGGTCCTGGAGAAGCCACAGAGAACCATGTGGATCCGGGTTGAGCAGAGGACCCATGACGGTGTTCCATTCTTTGCGGCCTGGATCGCAGGTAACGAGGACGGAGCGTCTAACACTCGCATTACCGTGGACATCCCAGAACGCTTCATCTTCGCAAAACTCGAAGGCCGGGGCGGTTTTCACGACGCAAGAATCGGGGTTATCACCCGCATAGTATGATTTGGGTGAGTCCCGTTTGATGAACATGTGGCGGCCAGCCCGACCACTGCGCCAGACGACGGTGCTCTGCAAGAATGAGGTTGGTCGACTTCAACAGATGTTGGACGTACAAGGACCGCGATCAAGAGTGCAGTTCTAAGTTTGAGGCTCATCTTCAGCGTGGTTCACTAAGTAGCGCGTAGAAGCGAACGACTCGAGTCTAGTAGTACTTATATGCGGGGAAAACGTAAGCATGTCGTACAACGGTGCGGCGGCGACGGTTCAAGTCAGCGAAGAGGGATGCGAGGGAGCAGAAGCTCCTCGGAGACCGGTCTTCATTTTGAAGCAGTAACGGATTCGCTGAAGAGAGAAATGCCGGAAAATGATCGCAAAATTCCGACCCCCTATCGCCGCGTTGCGTACCAAGGAAACGCGTTATGTCACGTGTGACACTTCTTATTCGAAACAATCATGTCGAATCTGCTGACAATCCCCTTCAAGAGGACGTACAACACCGATATCAAGCAGCCTGTCAATGAATACATCTCGGAGAACGGGGATCGCCACTCGGACGCGTTCAGAAACGATATCAGTCGGTGGCAGACCCTTCGCAAGGAAGCTGTCAGCAATATAGTTCATGTCGATCGCGTCAATGCCGTGTTGAGGTCCGATTATCTCTTGGCGACTGTTCAGGCCACCTAAATATCTGTCTTTAAAGCTATCATGCCCAACTCCTTTGCATCTTGTCAAAGTTGCCAACTGACGTCAAAGAAACCACTTCTCGATCTGAGCGCCTCGTTGACGAATACCATAGATACAAGTCGAAATATCCTATGCACCGGTTTTCGCCCCAGACAAATTGCCCGTGACTTTGCGAAATATCGCGTTCGAACGCGCCGCACTTCTTTTCAACTTGGCCGCGTTGTACTCCCAGTTGGCCGCATCCGAGGACCGCTCAAGTGCCGATGGAATCAAGCGTGCGATTCCGAACTACCAGGTTAGTAGCATCTGATATGCATCCGATTTCTTTCATTAGTTTGTAGCAAGCTGCTGGGACACTATCTTATCTGCGAACCTTCGCGTTGCCCAAACTCATATTCGCACCTGATGGAGAAGATATACCTCTTGATCTCTCCGAAACCTTTGTATTCGGGATGGAGTGGCTCATGGTCGCACAGGCTCAGGAATGTTGGTGGCAGAATGCGAAGCTAAGTTAGTACGTTTGAACCGCCAAGCAATTCTAGCCCGCATTGAACATGCCGACAGGCAACTTCAAGAACCCTCTACTGGCCAGGTTGGCTGCAAATGTTGGATACTGCTGTCTCTTTTCTTCGTTGCGTTCCTGACCGAGGACATCTAGACCGCAGCGTTGTACCAGTCAGCCATCACGACGATTCGAGATGCGTCTTCATCGATTCAGCATTTGTTTCCAACGGTGAGGTGGTTCATAAGCCCTATTCGGTGCATACTCATGTCATTCCAGGGTTGGCTGTCCCACATCCAGGTCAAGCAATATCACTTCCAAGCTGTGTCGCAATATCGTCAAAGTCTTGCTGAACTAGAGGCCAGCAAGTTCGTTTCTACGCCGTTGACCAGAATCTTTGCTTACTTTGCACCAGATACGGCGTCGAACTGGCACGCTTAGATCAGGCGCGAATCGCCGCCAAACAAGCGTACGACATTGCGCGGCGAGGGAAAGTGGCGCCCGCCGTCTTACAAGATGTGCAGGTATGTTTCTTTCTTGTGAAGCACAACATGAATTTGATTTCCCGCGCAGTCTCTGCTCGACACAGTGCAAAAGAATTATGCCCGTGCCGAGCGTGACAACGACCTCATTTACCACGACGACATACCCTCCGCGTCTGCCCTTCCGCCCATTCCCCATTCCGCTATTGCAAAGTTGACCGTGCCTCCGGGCTTGCTCAATCCTGAACTCGTGATTGGACCTGAAGGTCCGTTATTTGCAGAGATGATCGGATGGGGCGCGCAAGAAGCTATCAGTGCGTTGATTTTTCTTTTGAGTAGTCTCGTCTCGAGCGGGTATCCAGACATCTATAATGATCGCAAGCAAAATCTGGTCAAAGAGAACATAGCGGACGCCGTCCAGCGTTTAAAAGACGAAGCCGACGAGTGAGTTTCCGGCTTTTATCTCCCATCGTCTTCCGCTGGACCTACTTCCGACAGAAAGTTACGTTCCCTCAACCTACCATCGGCATTGGAAGCACAGGAGCGCTCCGCTGGTCTCCCGCCGAGCCTGCTGCAGAAGGCCGAACAAGTGCGGCTCGAGGACGGGCCAAACAGGATTGAGGCATCGATGGCGGACGTGCAGCGGCTTGCACAGCAAGACACTAATATATTGGACGAGGTGCGTTTCTACTGCTCAATTTCTTGTCGCAGTGATTTTCGAGACGTCCATCCGTAGGCCATGGACATCCTGGATAACGAGGCGTCCGAGGACGAGGCGATGCGCAGTGAGGGGTCCTTTGACCGGGTTCCGTCGCATGAATCGAATGTGGAGCTCATCGAAAAGGAGCGGCGATACCGGGACATCTTGAGAAGAGCGGCAGAGAGCGACGAGACCGTGCGGCAGAAATGGGACGAATGGGAAGCGAGCATCGTCCAATTGACGGCGGACGAGGTAAGTCTGATCGTCCAGGTTTTGTCTTCTTCTGATCGGCGAACTCTCGTAGTCGGAGCTCGAAAATGCTGTTCCGTCGACCGGCGCATCGTCTTCAAGATCGACTCAGAGTCTCAAGCACGCGCGCGCCCTTCGAGTCGCCCTCGAGGCGCTTGACACGCTCCACAGAGACCTGCAGGACTTTGTCCGCCGCGCGCAAAGTCTTGCCGATGCGGATGATATCTACCCTCGCATATTGAGCGCCGCCTCTGGCCTGGAGAAGCTGACCGAGGTGAAACCTGAGATGTTCGAAGACGTTTCGGACCAAGAGCTAGCAAAGTACGACAAGTTCCTGGAAGAGATCTCTCGGGGTGAAAGCCGACAGGCGGAAATGTTGGCGAGCATCGAGGTCAATTGATCTGCTTCTCATCTCGAACGCGTGGACTGATACTTCGTTGGTTAGCACCACAACGAATTATTTGTGCAGAGTCGAACAGAGGACCCGTCGATCAAGGCCCGGGAACATGCCCTCCGTTCACTTGATCTCAGCTATCAGAAATATCGAGAGATAGTTAAGAACCTGAACGAGGGGATACAGGTATCCACCCTCTGGGACTACTTCCATACCAACTTCTACTCACACTGCATACAGTTTTATAACGATCTCGCGCAAATATTTCTTGATTTCAAAGCAGCTTGCAAAAGTTGGAGTCTGCAGCGCAAATCTGAAATGCAGTGAGTGCTGGGGCCATCCCTTGATTGCAACATTTTTGGGAACAAAAGTTTGCAGCTCTCTGGTGCAGTCGATGAAGGAGGCGTCGATTGACGATGAAGCGGATGAACCGATTTTAAAGCCTGCTCCTCGTTCGGGTGCGGCACGCAAATCGTCAGCTCAGTTACCGCCTTTGACATCGAGCGAATGGGGCTTCGAGGATGTGCCATTACCGCCTGGGCCAAGGCAGCGATGACGCCTATACTTGTCGTATACTGTACCAGAAATGTTTGAGGTATCTACGTTGCACAGGCATAGTGGTGATTCAGATGTACACGGCCTTGAAGCCTTCCACGTGATCATCTTCTCGCTGTTGGAAACGATGAACTACGAGAAAGGGCCGCAAGAGCTTGCCCCTCCTCCCAGCTACACCACGGCCCCCCTGCCTGCCTCAGGGTTCAGGATCGCGCTCAACAGCGCTGCCGGCCACCCTGGAATCTCTGAATACGACATCAACCGCGCTGGGCTTGCGCCGTTTAAGGATCTAGACGGCGTGCACAATATCTACCTGGGCTCTGCACTGTTTGCAAACGACAATGGCGTCGTGAAATCAGTACATCCGTGCAAAATAGGCCCGCATCTCCACCCCACGCCCTGCTCGGTGCCGTACGGTGGCGGAGAACTCAGTCACCGAGGACGGTATGATCTGCTTCTATTCGATGAGAACACTATGGAGTGGGTTGAGACGTCCAATGGTTGGCGACCGATATATATTGTATATTAGATGCTGCGATGCTCAACTGTGTGCTCTTTCTAGGTCACATCCCCCTGGGCGAACTCCCATAGAAGGAGGGGTGAGGACCGGCCTCTTCTTCCCTTGATCATTCCGTTGACCTTGATGCAAAGTATGAAGAGTCTGTCCGCGAGAAGCTATACCACGCAGCTGGCAGGGTGGACAATCTTCTTGTCCCAGGCAAGACGGGGCCCCATCTGTATGCAATTGATGTTGGTATCCTTCTATAAGTTCGGGATTGATAACATGTTCGTAGCGGAGCTTGCCATGTTTCCTTTGGCGGCGCAGAGCATGCCATTCGCGAGAACTATTACATTCTGTAAGGATGTTTGAACTTTGCAGATTCAAAGGCTTGCCTTGACACGATGTCCCAGGTGCTGGAAAGCGGCGGGCCCCACGAAATATTGAGGAGATTGTGCGCTGTTGTACTACCGAGGTCTGTACTTGCTTTTGGTTATCTATTGTGGATCAGCGAACACGGATGCTTGCTTTTACCTTTTGTTACTTACTGCAAGATCAACTTGCTCCGCACACTGAACTATTGGACTTGATGTTACTTTGGATACTTACAGACGTCTGGCACGTCCGGCTGCTGGCACATCTCGTGAGCCGCAACTGGTACACGTCAACATAAGGGATTGGTTGAGTCCATTGTCCGATTTTTCCAGGATTGGTCAGTTTCAGAACTTATCCTGTGAGGAGACTCATGGTTATTTCACTGTTCTACACCCGCAGTTGCGCTTTGAAACTATAATTAATCCCTAGTCTGTCATAAGCAGACGTCATCCAAGCACTGTTGGATACACAGAATATTGTGGAAATTTTGCGAGTAATGAGCGATATCTGTCCTCCGTTCAGAACATTTCCCCTGCCCTACTGGCGGTAATCAGCTGCGGAAACAAGGGACAGGCATGGCAACGCCTTGATGTATGACACGCAGAGAAGATGCGAGCGCGTGCCGTCAAGAACACGAGCAGAAGAATGGACCTGAGTCGTTAAGCACGCGAGCAAGAGATCTATGGGCCGGCAGAAAAGAACATTGGCATCGCAAGAGAAGGTACGAGAGCGAAGCAATACACAGCGATTGAACATACGACCAGCACTTTACTTCCAGGATTACCTCTGTGCGCCGAGGGCGACTATTCGATTTATTCGCCATGCGCAGCCACTGGCAGTGCGCAGATATGGTGGTAAATATTTGTTTTTCAGCCGGAATTGTGACGACCACATCAGTTCTCGGACGAGTTTCCATTTCGTCTCTCTCTTCGTGCTTGCACTGGTGCTGCCAACCACTCGATATATTCCTTCCCTTTGCGTTCCCTCTTAACGTCCTTCCACGACTATCATGGCCTATGCTGACCAGCCCAACTCGCCTGGTGGCATGTCGACCCGCAGGCTCACGAACAGGAATACCCAGCGGTACAGCGTTACTGCCCTGTTTAGTATGGCTGCAGAGCAGGATGTCGAGGTTGAAGATGAGTTGGCCCGCGGTGCGTCGCCTGTCCTTTCCAGCCCTTGCCTCGCTCATTTTACCCTCCTAATCCAGCTCAGAAGCGTTTACGAGACTTGAAGGGTAAGATTTCCGCCCAGTCCAAGAAAAATTTCGTTCTGGAGCGCGACGTCCGATATCTCGACTCGCGCATTGCCTTGCTCATCCAGAATCGCATGGCTGCGGATGAAGTCGGTCCATTCTATCTTTCCGCAGGCAAAGCGCTTATGGCTTCCCGCCCAGCAACGCGAGGTCGAGAGAACTCTCGAAGATGTCGACCCAACTGAAGGACACTATCCGGACGATCGGAAAATACAGCAATATTCCAATCTTTTCTTCCTCCTCCAATCTGAACCACGCCACATTGCCGCTCTATGTCGCCTCGTCAGCCTTTCCGAGATCGACACCCTCCTCCAGACGGTCATGTTCACGCTTTACGGAAACCAATACGAAAGTCGGGAGGAGCATCTACTTCTCACAATGTTCCAGTCCGTGTTATCTGCCCAGTTCGAGACAGCCACCGAGTTCGGGTCCCTACTCCGTGCCAATACCCCCGTGTCTCGAATGATGACGACTTATACCCGCCGCGGCCCAGGCCAGAGCTATCTCAAGAGCGTCCTGGCAGAGCGCATAAATAGTCTGATTGAACACAAGGATCTCAATCTCGAGATAAACCCTGTCAAGGTGCTTACTCCTCGAGTTTGCTCGCTATGATATTCTGACCACCGTAGGTGTATGAACAATTGGTGCACCAAATCGAAGAGGAGACTGGTCAACTACCCCCCAATTTACCTAGAGGTGTTGCACCCGAGGTCGCAGCCGAGAACCCGGATGTCCAAGCATTCATTGCTCCTCGACTGACGATGCTCATGGAGATCGCCAACAGCTTCCTGCTGACCATAATCGACAGCATGGAAAGCGTACCCTACGGCATTCGGTGGATATGCAAACAAATTCGGAGTCTAACACGGGTGCGTGTGCCGTCACTTTTTTCCCTACTTTTGTTAATTCCCGTCGCAATGAAGAGGAAATACCCGGAGGCCACGGATTATGCTATTTGTTCCCTTATTGGCGGATTCTTCTTTCTTCGGTTCATAAATCCCGCAATTGTGACCCCGCAGGCGTACATGCTCGTTGAGGGTGTTCCGGCGAAGCATCCACGACGGACATTGACTTTGGTACGCCCTCTCTCTACAGCGACTAAAAGTTTCCTCATCTGCTCCGGTAGATCGCCAAAATGTTGCAAAACCTGGCTAATAAACCGTCGTACTCCAAGGAGGCGTACATGATCACCCTCAATCCTTTTGTAGAAAACAATAAAGCCAGGATTAATCAGTTCCTCAATAATCTCTGTGAAGTCGGTGACTTCTACGAAACTCTTGAGGCGAGTCTGCTTTTACCCGCTGCGCAACTGGATTGATGAGTACTCCAGATGGACCAATATATGGCATTGTCCAAGAAGGATCTCGTGATTCATATCTCGCTCAATGAGCTGTACAACACCCATTCGTTGATTCTGCAACATATCGAAACCCTGGTAAGCTCTCGATGGAAGCGCCGCGTTCCAGCCACTGACGGGTGGCTATGCAGTCGCCAAACGACAAGCAGCATCTCCGTATTCTGACAGATGAACTCGGTCCCGCGCCTGCTCAGGTGCCGCGGAAAGAAAATAGATCGTTGGAGCTCAACTTGTACAGTCGTTGGGAGACGCCCGTACAGGATATTCAAAGCGCTCTTATGGACACGGTGTCTTCCAGCGACATGCTGTACATGGAAACCAAGTCCATATTTGTCCAGCTCATTCGATCCATCCCGCATGCTGCGGAAAAGCGGCCGTACAATCTTGCTGCCATCGCCGAGCGGGCCGCTACCACCAAGGACGCCACCCTTGTACGTAAAGGCATCAAGGTCAAAGAGATGCTGCGGGAGCTGGAGGAGCTGAAGATCGTCGACCATGCGGATGGGTACAAACTTATGCAGGAGGAGGTTGCTGCAGAGCTTGTCCATCTCGGCAACCTGCGCGAAAAGGTGGTGCTGGAGACGAAATCGCTCGATGCCGTTTACAAGACGATCGGCGACCACAACAACTACATGCGTTCGCAGCTGGAGCAGTACAAAGCGTACCTGCAGAACGTGCGCCTGACGGCTTCGAAAGACAAGGGTAGCACGACGGCTGTCGGCGTTTTGACTGTGGGTGGGAAGGAGAAGAAGCCGACAAAGGCGGTCGTTCTGGGGCCGTATAGGTTCACTCATGCACAGCTGGAAAAAGAGGGTATCATCGTGGAAAGCAATGTTCCTGACAACCGGTGCGTTTTAAGTTTGACCCGCCTCTTCCCGTTCGAAGAATTCACAAACGTCGATACAGTCGGCCGAACATATACTTTAATATTACGTCGCCGACGCCTGGGACCTTCATCATCGCTTTACACTACAAGGGCAGGGAAAAGGCTATCCTTGAGATGGATCTGAAGATTGACGATCTTTTGGAAAAGGTTCGTGTTTTCCGTCGACTCCAGACGATGATATCAAACCTCTGTTCGCAGCAAAAGGACAACAAACATCTCCTGGATCTCGAATATGTTCAGCTGAATGTGCCGAAAGTTCTAGGACTGCTCAAGAAAGTCTTTGCCAAACGGTGATGAATGTTTGCAGCTACACTATCCTTAAACCGTATTTTTTTCTATCATGTCTTGTGCTTGTCATTGCCCTCTTTCTTATTATTCCGGACTTCCCGTCTTTTGTTCTTCCTGGATGTATTCTACCCATGTAACACTGTTGTTCTCTGTTTCGAATGTACACGGTGACGGAAGGCCGGCGACTCATGTACAAACTTGTGATAGGCGCCCGGGTTGCAAATAGCTCTTCTACCTATTCGATGCAATTCTAATAGACGGGCGTCTCAACCCGTACGCTCCCAGCCTCCCACCTTCTGCTCAAGCTTTTGCGGCGGATCCGGCTTCATGCTGCTCGCTTTCTACTTTCTTTTCTTCCTCCCTCTGGGTGCATGGGGTCGCCGCATCATTCCTCCATCCCCAATCATACTCCCAGTGCACATACTACCTCGGGCGGAAAGTTCCGTCAAAACATCGACCTCCGCAGCATCCTCGACGGCTTCCGGGAGCGTTGCAGCGGCCTCTGCAATAGCTGGAGAAACCTCAACGGCCTCGGGAATTACCACCGTCTCGGTTTCCAGCGACCGCCAGACGTATTACGCCCTGTTGAAAGCTGGTCCTATCAATTTTCGGGTTTCACTGGACACAGGGTCATCAGATCTTTGGATTACGGGGTCTACTTGTACGACCAGTACATGCACTGCCGTCCCGCGATATCCTCTCGGCTATTCGTCCCCAACCTTTGGAGTCGTCAACAATAATCAGACGGTTTTTCAAGCCACCTACGCGGATGGGACGGTTGCTTCTGGTTTTGTCGCGAGAGAGACCGTTCAAGTCGCGAATTTGACGGTGCCAGACCTGGCGTTCGGTGAGAATTCTTCCTGTCACCAGCGTCCTTGACTCAACTTCGAGCGCAGGTGTTGTCACTGAAAGCAATTTGACCATGCTCGACGAGGTCAGTGGTATTCTGGGTCTGGGGTTCCCCAGACTGTCAACCATAGCCAGTTCTGCGGACAATGGTGCGTCTTTGCTGAATTTCGAATCTGTCGTTGACCAACCAATCTCTGCCAAGCCACGCCTTTTTTTCCTTCGCTGGCTCAGCAGGGCGTCTTGGATTATCCTCTTTTTGGCCTCAGTTTGACTAACAATGGGAGCGGATCTCTGTCTCTCGGTATTTGTTTTTCCCTCCAGTCGAGGCAGTCTTCGGAACCTCTTTCGCAGGTGCGATCGACACCACTGTTGTGACCAACGTCTCCGATATTGCGTGGAACAAGGTTGTCGAATTCTCTCCCCTCGGGTCGGAAAGCAATACGTCTAGCTATCTGTATTGGGTCACGGTACGTCATCCATCCGTCCTTTTCCTAAGCTTCTTCTGATCATATGACAGCCTTTGTCCGCTTTTGCAGTATGCTTGCTGCATTTACCTCTTCCTTGACGCTCACCCATGTGCTGCAGGTCAACGGCACTCAGATTTCTCCGCTCCCGTCGTACCCTAATATCACCGCAAATTCGTCTCTTGCCATGTTCGACGTGTGAGTACTTACCGTCTGCGGTGATCAAACTAAAAACTACCGACAGTGGAACGGCTGGAATATATGGCCCATATCAAGATGTCAGTATCCTTCTGGCTCTACGTACCCCGTTGCTCATGGTACGAACAGGTAGAGCGTCTTTTTCAGAAAATCGACGGCTCCCGCCTCGTCGACGAGGGTGAGCCCTTGTTGTCATTTATTGACTTGCATTCTTTATGACGAAAACTCAGGTGGGCAGTGGGCCATCCCTTGTGACACCGTGGTCCCCATATCTTTCACCTTCGGGTGGGTCGTTGGCTCACGTCCTCGATTAGCGATCCGGTCTGAGCGCTTTTTCTAGGCAAAAAAATTACACGCTTCAACCCACCGATTATCTCATAGGGCCTGCTTCCGGCAACCCAGAAGTGTGTCTCACCTGGCCTAGAGCGCTTCCACCCACTGCAGACGGCATCGATTGGCAATTTGGTGGAGTCTTTCTGCGGACTGTCTACTCGGTTTTCAGGTTGGTCTTAGAGCGAATCCACCAACACCTTTAGTCACATCATCTAGTTATGGGATCGACTCGAAAGAGGCCCCACGCATTGGCTTGTACACGTTGAATAACGCGACGGCAGTAGCCCAAGCCTCAGCTGTCTCTGCATTCCTGTCATCTATATCGGCCACAGTTGCCACCACCCTGCCGAACTCCCTGCTTCCGACCCCCAGTTTTGCGACGCCATCCTATGCGTTCAATACATCGGTCAAGGCTGTCACTGGAGGCGTCATATCAACAGCTCTAGCGACCAGCACGTACAGCGCGATCTTTGGCCAGAACCTGGACGCGAATGTCACATCCTTGCCTGCTGTTACTCCCGGGCCGACGGTTATAACAGTCCTGCTGACCAACGCGGAAGGCATCGTCAGCACGTCGACGGAAAGTATCCCCACCGTCACGCTGGGCACGCCCCCCGGGTGGAGTTCCGCCGCTTTTTCGTGTGTCCCTCGTGTATTATCCACAGTTTTGTGGCTCGGACCATCACTCTTTATCATCCTGGACTTTATCTTATAGCCTATCCGTCTTGACCCACTGCTGTCTGATTTGTAGCAATTATATACATGAGCGACACTTAAGTTATTTATCTTTGTCAGAGTGCTGCCCAAGGTCCTGCCACTCCTTCCACCAGCTTGGAGTCGCTTTTTCCCTGTTGCTATCAAAAGATGCCGCATACTTTTGCATTGTTAGACGGGCGTTGCCTGCGACCCCGGTCGCGTTTACTTGCGATACACCCTATGTACGTTCAGATGTTGAGACCATCTAACGAGACAGCCAAAAGGGTGAAATACCTCGATCCAATTATGCGCCCTGGACCGATCCTGCCCCAGTACAAAGAACTTGCGCACCTCTCTCCGTTCCTCAGGTGTGAAGGGCCGTACCCTGGGGTCGTCCATGTTCACCTCCCCAACCGCAGCGAGCTGCTGCAACCCCTCCGCTGTTACGAAGCTCTCCAGCCACGACGCGCGCTGCTGAAGGTCCGGTATGTGCCATCTCGTAGGCAGCGTCACGCTGGAAATATTGCAGAAAGGAGATGGCACCCCACGATGATATATCATATCCTCTTCTTGGCCATGAGGATGCGCCGCAGCTCGGAGATTCCCCTTCCGTTGTGCCTCTTCGAAACTTGTTCGAAGTCGCTTCTCGTACTTGTACAACATTTGAGAAAGGTGCTGTTTTCGAGTCCTGGTGGCGGTGGAGGGAGGGGCGGGGGTAGACGAGGGTCGGACAGTGTCCCTGCTTCACTCTCTTCGTCTCCTTGCATGACTTCTGCAATTATACGACCCTGATCCAAGTCAGCCAGAAGTATACACCCAAGAGAACACGAACGCTCTTGTCGTGTGCCTCTATCAGGACAGTTTGATGTATGGGCTCCGCATCTTCATCGGAGTCCCAAGCATATCGTGCCAGATATAGGGGAAAGAGAACAGGATAGGCGCAAATCTGTGGAATTTAGACTAGTGTCTTGTATAGAAGCTTGAAGTGCAGACCAAATTCGGGTTTATTGACGACGGATCTACCCGTATATCGTTGGCTACAAAGCGACGGGGTTCCATAGATCGAGCCATGTCAACAACAGAGAATGGCACAGTCTTGAAGGGTAGACACGTTATTTTCATGCCGTGCTGCGTTTCGAGCTCGGACGAGAACGGGACTGGCTCGCTGAGAGCAAGACTCGTGGACAGGAAGGATATCCTCGAGATTTTATCCATCGTATGACCAGGCAAATATCTGAAAACTTGCGTCGTTGAACAGGGAAACCAAGACTGAACTGATCACACACGAGTTCCAGAAAACGGCGGTGAGACGACCCTCCAGCGCCAGTTCTCAGTAGGTGATTCAGGGAAGGAACGAGAGAACAAACATCAACGGTCCCGCTGTCTGTCGGAATGACTGCGTTGAATTCTACTTCAGCGTCGATGAACCATGCGGGAAAGTACACTTGATTTTTGTGAGCAGACGCCAGAGACGATTTACCGGACCAACCCGGCACGATTTTCTCTGGTTTGAGTGGCTCATTGACCCCGAAACGCGTGAGTAGTCGGTTGAATAATCCTTTCTCGATTGCTGGGCATAGAGCAAGCTCTGCGACTGCTTCCGGCGCGGAGATGGCGAATGGGTATGCTGAACGACTATGAGACAGCTGGCAGAGCAATGACAAGGAACGTGGGACCTCGGACTTTGGGTGAGTACGAAGATAAGGTCCTACAGCAGGCGCGGCGGCGGAAAGCTATCCTCGGAGACAGCGACATTGGGATATCATGTAGAGAGGTGACCTCGTGATCGCGAGGACGAATGAACACGTCGACTCCTTGGGCTTGCTTTGCTTGTTAATGCTCCCTCTCTTTTATCTCGCATCCCTCTTTCTCCTCTTCCATGTTGTCGCTGCCGCGGACTTGTATAAAATCTTAGACATCCACAAGTCGGCTTCTGAGAAGGATATCCGACATGCATACAAGAAATTAAGCAAGAAATTCCACCCCGACAAAAATAAAGACCCTGGGGCAGAAGAAAGGTTTGTTGAGATTGCCCACGGTCAGTTGGACACGTCCCCGCCATTCACACCGCTCAATCTATCGACAGCTTATGAAGTTTTGTCCGACCCGACTGTACGCTGCTTTTAATCTTCGAGATGTAATGTCGAACATACCGTAGAAACGCGACATATATGATCGCCACGGAGAGGCAAGAGACTGACCTTGACTAAAGAAACACAAGATGCTAAACGTCGGTGCGACAGGAAGGGCTGAAAGCCCACGAAGGCGGCCAGCATCAGGCAAACCCCTTCGACATGTTCTCAAGCTTCTTTGGAGGACGTTAGTCATGCTTGCTGTGGAAGCGAGCTGCACTCATTGCCTTGTTCAGATCAGCAGCAACAGACGCGTCGTGGCCCGTCCTCTCTAACAGAATTCGAGGTCGAGCTTCCCGACATGTGAGTTTAATTATCCACTTTCGTTTCCATCTAAAAGCCATCATCCAGATATAAGGGAGCCAGCATCGACGTGTGTCGTCCACTTATTTCGAAACATTAATTCATTGCCACCTAGTTTATGATTAAGAAGCACATCTTGTGTGACCACTGTAGAGGATCTGGGGCGGCCTCTGATAGAGACATACATACTTGCTCTGGTTGCGGGGGCACTGGTGTCAAGGTGGTAAAGCAACAAGTACGTTGACCATGTCATGGTTTTTATCTCGTCCATTGAGTGATAATTCGCTTCACAGATATTCCCCGGAATGTTCGCTCAAAAGCCAAGTTACGTGCAATGACTGTGGTGGCCGCGGTAAAATTATTGCCAAGAAGTGCCCGCACTGTGATGGAAACAAGGTTAGAGAAAATATTAGAGTTTTTGCTTTGTTCTGAGTTTCTGTCACTCAGGTGGTAGACCACACTGCGCACTACACGCTCGAAATTGTTCCCGCATGCCTGAGGGACACGAGGTCGTTTTTTGAAGGTGAAAGCGACGAAAGCCCAGACTGGGAAGCCGGAGACGTGATTCTTCGCATCCGGAGTAGAAAGAACAAGGGCGGGTGGCGACGGAAAGAGAGCAGTCTCTATTGGAGAGAGACCATTGGCGTAGATGAGGTGTGTTCGCTCCGCGGAGTAACGATCTACGATTTACTTGCTCCAAGGCGTTGTTGGTTTCGACCGCAATCTGACCCATCTCGATGGCCACATAGTACGCCTTCAAAGAAAAGGTGTAACTCAACCAGGTGAGTGAGCAGATAGCTGATACCTCTGCCTGTCCTTACGCCTCCGATGCAGGTTTTGTGCAGACCATAGAGGGGAGGGAATGCCCCACTTCGAGAAGCCTACGTACGGAGATCTATACGTGGAGTACAATGTTGTTTTCCCGATAGAGATTTCGCCACAAACGCGCGGAGTAAGCCGTGTTTCCATATGCAAGACATGCCACTGACCAGTGCACAGAACTGGCAGAGGCGTTCCACACCGCTGGCTCGGGACATGACGAGTTATGATACTTGTTCAGGCTCAGGCTAACAAAGTGTCTACTGGAACGATGCATATCATTATTTCTGCTGTAGTCTTGGCACGTTCTTGGCACGCCTTTGTCTGAGTGCGCTGACAGTTGTTCACTGGTTTACTGCCAATCTTTCGATCCGAACTCATCTGTTCAACTTCATCATTTTGGCTCGCTCCGATTAGATACCCTTGCGCGCTGCTCTCTGGGCACCTGTACGCGAAAGATAGCAAGCTTCTGTTGAATCAGTCGAACACGGAGTGCCTCTAACTTACGACTTACCTTGCGAACTCACCCATTCCTGCATACTAGTGCTGCTGGTCGTTATGGACTTATGAACGAGCGGGTGCCATGCTGAAGCTAGACGTTGGGCGGCACGTCAAATCCGCCTCAAACTATCACTGTCCGCGAGGTCAAGTCGCGCGCGACTCTACACCGAAATTCTTGGCGACATTTCACAGTGCCCCGCGATTTCAGAATGAATGACAGACAGATGAGGTGCGGGATGGGTATAAATATGGGCACCCTCAACCATCCAACTACTCATCTACCTTCGTTTCGCGCTTACTCTCTTCCCATTCGGCCAGCAGCCGTCCTTCTTTCCAGCCCTTCATTCGCTCATTCGAGTGCGGAACCCACACAATTCACTGGTTTTATTTGCTGACACGGCACAGACTGCCCGTATTCGACCATGTTTGGCAAATACGCCCTTCCTTTGATTACTCTTGCAGCAGGAGCATTCGCGTCACCGTGTCGCTCAAACAAGGTGCAGCCAGTACGTATTACGCACATGTATGATCCGTGAGTTAAAACAGCGTCAGTCTCGCGGCGTCATGATGGACCCATTTCCTTCAACACTTGGGGCGGCTTCCACAGCTTGGACTCCTTCGACAACTTCTATGGAGTCGGTAAGTCCTATCTCTTGATCAGGAACAGATGCTTATTTTCCTAACTGGTATCTCACAGATAACTTTGATGGTTTTCATCGCACTCAGACGTTAGAGTCTACCCAAGATGTAGTCTGCGACTCTCAGGTTAGTCGGAAGGACTCATCCCGAAGCCAAATCAATAAAATGTATTCAGGCCGTCGAGATCATCCAGCAGCGGCTTTCGGTGCTTCAAGAGTCGCGAAACGCATCATTACGGAGCAAATTTGCGACGTCCGAGACCCAAACCATCGTTTTCGAGCAGTACTATGCAAGTCTCGGCAATTTCCACGGCGACTTGCGCCGCCACTCTGATTATCAGCCGGGCTATGACAGTTCGTTGTGTCTCATTACGGAGACATATATGGCTCGGATGGGTCGTTCTGCACGGACTTGTGGACTTCTCTGGGAGCGACATTGGTACCCACACCATCGTACCAACGGGCAACAACTGGAATGACGAGAACTCTCACCGTTCGGTGGACTCTGCATACTATGCCGCGCTGAACAGTTACTATGTCAATCACTTCTTCAGTCCTTGATACTTAAGTATGTAGGACGTGCACGACCTTGCCGCTCTAGGCTTCGATTTTTTGTTTGTCACCGCGTTGATGGTACCAAATGGCATACAATGATACAAGGGCAGACATCATGTTAACAGCACTTTCCTTGGCGGTTGGACGCCGAGATGTCCGTCAATTGATTTCTGTTGCGATGGCGAATTTGAGTATAGGCTTATAAAGCAGAGCGAGACCACAGGTGAGTCATGCAAAAGGAGGCAAAAGGCTGCGAAAGGCGACGCAAACATTGAGCCCCTATATGTCCTTCGCCACGTGCATATTTCTGATCATGATCGGAGCTCAGAATGGAAAGCACTCTCGTAAATGCGGTGCCTATAAGGACCCCGGAATATAGTGCCGAAGGTCAGCGCCGGCTCCGGACAAAAATGGGCCTCCTGGGGCATGTAGGCTAGCGGCGGTCCGGACAAAAATCTGGGGTTGTGGTGAAGAGGCTGGAGGCCTGGTCCGGACAAAATATGCGGCTGGATGAACTTTTGTTCGGCTTCTTGGCCTGGTGGTTAGCGCGGGGTGTTGTCGGCTGTGTTCGTTGTACTGAGGTCTTCAGTTCGACTCCGTCGCATTGCATTTTACTTCTCAAATTAGTTTTTGTTAACTTATTTGAAAAACACAACATGATCGCGGCCTTCTCTTTCTTTGATCGTTGACTCACACAATGCCCGTCGCCCCTCCTTCATGGGCAACGGCACCGACGCTCTCGGTCTCATAGGCCATTTTCGCGGTAGACTGGATCGGAAAAGACAAGCGCTACTCAGCTCTGATCAGCTACCTATCAAAGTTAGAGGACGGATCAGAAGCTGATGATCAATTAGTTTCTGGTCTATTTTTCATTCCTAAGCCTTTGGGCTCTTGTGTTTTTTCGTAAGATTACAGACCCCGATACACTATAGAAGCAAAATTCTGCAAAATTCGCAAAAAATCGATTTTTTCCAAGGCTAGCGCCCGTCCGGACAAAAATCCCGCCACCCAGCCTGAAACCCTTCCGGACAAGAATCGGCCGATCGGGGCCGTCCGGGCGCTAGCCTTCTAGGCTATATTCCGGGGTCCTTGCCTATAGGCTCACCGGTGACCGAACCAAAGGTACGCGCAACCATCTATCACCAGTTATTATTCATCCCTATTCGTCCCAGGTCGGTGGTCTCGGGACTTATTTCCCTTGGTTCTTTCGCATATTATATGGAGTATCCATAGGAACATCCGGTTATAAAATGCAGTCATTCCAGACAGAATCCTCGACCTTACTCCCTTTCTCTCGGTTTTCCCGTCTGGCCAGGTTGCCTTTAGCATCCTTTGACTTCGCCTTCGTTCATCTTGCCCGGGTCGGCCCTACTTGTGTTCCAGGTCGGCATCGTCCATACAGTGGGGATCCCCATCTTATTTTTTTCAGCCACTTCCAAACATGTTCGCCGCATCTGCCATTCTTTTCCTGTCTCTTCTGTCTGTGGCCTCGGAGGTCATGGCGAAGCCTCTGTCTTTCCGTCGCGAGCAAGCTCTCAGTACGTTTCGGGTCATGTAGATCCTCGACTTCTCTGTTTATGCTGCCTTTCAGAGCTGCGCCAAGAGCCCGCCCTGGCCGTGGCTCGGAGTCCTGCCAGCAACAGCTCGATTTCTTTCAACAACTGGAACAATGTTTCCTCCCTTGCGGGCTTCGATAACTTTAATGGCCAAGGAAACTTCGATGGTATTGCATTTCCTGTTCTTCTCCACAGTAATGCGCAGGCGTCTGATCTATTTGCAGGGTCTAAAAGCAACCAAATCGTCATCAAGGAGGTCGACGTTCAATGCCAGACGGTTCAGGTCAGTTGCCCTGTAGGGTCGAAGTGGGTTAGTGCTAATGGGACGAATCTAGGTTGAGATTATCCAGCAGAAGTTGGCTATCCTGCAGGAAATTGCTAAACGGTGGATGGTTCTGGTTTCAGTTGTGTTGTTGTATTACTAATGGGTGTTAGCATTATCACGGAACAAATTTGCGATGTCCAGGTATTTTGCGACTATTCGAGGCCCTGTTTCCCCTTGCTAACCTAGCCATGCAATATTAGACTCAGACGATCGTCCTCGCTCAACACAATGGGTTAGTGTTGCCTTTCGCCAATGTCCTTATTCAGTGTGCCGATCTACCACCAGAGCTCTCCAAGTCTTCAGCGACGACATTCAAAGAAAGACGGTGACCCGTCAAGTTGGCTTTGACCAGGAAGTTGCCTCCAAGCTCACTCAGATCGTCAATTCCGATGGATCTCTGTCGACTAACGATTTGGGTTTCAACGTATGATCCTGTTCATGGTTGATCCTTCCTTGTCTAACGGTCTGGCAGGGCTCGGATGTAGGAAACAACACCGTTGTTCCTTCGGGCAATAACTGGTCGAACGACACTGGCCCTGCGCTTGTTCAGGCTGCACTCAACGCTACCCAATCAGCGATCAGCTCTGAATCCTCCTCTTAACAGAGCGCTTGCGCTTGTATACGCATGCATTGGACACTTACATACTTGGTATTCTGGTACATAGTTAGTTTTGTTGGAGCTAAGTACAGCCGTTTATTTTTCGGGCAAAATGGACTTTTCAAAGGAGACCCTCGATTAGGTGGCATCTGGGCTCGTTTTCTGTCCGGCAGCGGCTCGCGATCTAGCGGCTTGAGAAATTTTGATCGCTATCGTGAAGGTCGGTGCAAGGAGACTAATCCTTGTATGCTGGACCATTTGAGGCGTTCTGAGGGGTTTATACCCTCAGGTGAGCCGTCAGTTGCTCTCGACTCATGATCTGCCATTAGCCGACGGGATCCCGTCAGTTCATGTCAGTTCCCGGCCCGTCGTCGCGGGGACGGGTCTCTGGAGGTCTCTGGCGGCTACGGGGACGGGTCGAACTCGCGACTCTTACGGGTTCTCCGTGGATTTCACTAGAGATGATGGAAGCGCTATAAAATACAAGGATTGATAAGGTATGGATGATGGATGATGATGGATGTATATCTTCTGCTGTGTCGTTCATGCCTAGAGAGCGCGTTCAGTGAACATCCAATCGCAAGATTCGCATCGTTCGAATCTCACCATGTAGTTGTATGATTTACGATCGTCGCATCTTTCAAGATACTCCCTCTAGATGGCCAATGAGAAGAACAAGGAAAATGTCATGGAAAGCGCACCTCAATCAAATTCTCGATTCGCTTCTTAATATTCAGCGGATTAGGCAGGAATCGCGTGGCAAGTTGCCGGGTGACTTCGTTCACTAGGTCGTTATGCGTCATGTGTTTCCGGTCCTTCATGACACGAACGATGCAGGCCTTGGAAATGTCGGCTCATAATCAACCACACGGTCTGAGATTGCCTACCTCGGTCTGATGTCGTCTCTCCTCGTCGATCCGGTCTTGCGTCTCCTTTCGCTCTTCGCCGCTTTCTACCTTGGACGAAACGGTACTGATCTTGATTTTTTGGAGAGGCGACGTGAAATCCGCGTTGAACGAGAAAGAGTCCGTCGGATCTACTTCCCGGCCCACGGGATGCTTCCTCAATATCTTGTACTTCGCACATGCAAGCGATTGCAGTTGGCGCTGCAGATCGTGGTCCGCGATAGACGTCGCCGCCTTAATTTCCTATATCGGTACGGTCAATCGGAGTAAAAATGATTGAGCAAGTAGTCGCGCCTCGTATGTCATAAAATCACCGGGACCTGAGTCCTCAAAGAGGAGAAGGATGACCAGCGCGAACGTCGCTACATTCAAATCGTGCTTCTTCGTCTTGAACGTCACTCGCACATCCGCATTGCCCAGAGACGGCTGCCATGTCAAACGTCTGCCGGAGTGCCGAGAAAGATAGAACTGCTCAAACGACTTGGAGGCCCTGATCATTTCCAAAGGGAGAGTACAAGGAGCAGCTGCGTGTGCCATAGGCCAAAATGTGGATGTCATGACCGTAACAGAAATATCGATCTGTGGTACCTGGATACCTATCAGAGCCATGCTGGGATAATTGAGGAAAAGAATGGGCACCGCGGACGTGGATAAATGCGTTCGATACGCCTTCATCATGTCCTCTGAGATCCTCATGTCGTTGAACATGCCTTCCAACTTTTGCGTGAATTGGTATCCACATTCCACCTTGAGTTTGGCGAGCATGCCACGTTCGGCGTCATCGGAAATAGAGCGGCCCTGGAGGAGACGCTTGGCCAAGTGGCCTTTGTAGTAGCGCTCGAACACGTCCTTCTCCGTAATAAATCGGAATACCGTGATGGTTTTGTCCAGTACGAGGTCCACCTCTGTGTCAGTTTTCTTCACAGCGAAACGGGTCTGAATATGAAAGCCTCTCGATGAGACATAGCACTCACCCCTTTGAGTCCTCGAGGTGGTCGTCGATGAACAAAGAGATGAACTCAGAGGACCGCTCGTTGAGATTGATGAAGGTCTCAAAGGCCTCGTTGAGATTGCTCCCGAGTTCGCGGTCAGAGGAGAACGCCTCTTTCCAGACCTTATCGAATAGGTCCTTCAGGTCCAGCACATCTTGGACCCATTTTAGCGCCAACGCCAACGTTTGTGCCCCCGTGGACGTGGAAAGAGCTCGAGAGGTCCCCGCCTGTCCGCTTCCATCCCAGAGGACACTTGGTTGATGGCTTCTCCCCTCCTCCTGATAGAGTCCTTCATAGAACGCTTCAGACACGGAAGACCCGCTGGGACCATGATGAATAGGCGATAGAGTCTGGCCATATCGCTTATTTTATTCAGGTCGATCATGGCGTCCAAACCGGAGGTCTCCATGGATATCACGGCGGTTAGATGAGGAGTCAACAATTGGTCTTGGAGGATTTGCTTCAAGCCGCGCCGTATTCCGCGAAAGGTAGTGGTGCGTTCGAGAGTCTTCGACTTGAATCTGTCCTCGACCTGGAGGGAGATGAGGGAGATACATTCATAGTATGGGTAACATACCTGACGAAGATATTCAGAGGCATCGCAGGACTCAAGCAACTTTCGACCTTCGAGCTCATAGAACGTCTGGCTCTCCCGTAGCACAGATGGCTCGACATCACGCTTGTACACGCTCAAACCATTGGTATCCTCGAGAGTGATGAATACATCCACGCATCCTTTGATGGCAGAACGGTTAACAGTATACCGTCGCGTTCGAACCGAATCTGGTTCAAGATTGCCGTGACAAGGTGGTCCTTTATCGGCGGACGGAGGATGTGCTTGAGAAATAGATTAAGACCTGCGTCCCATATTA
>QVIE01000897.1:0-10234 GCA_013387415.1 Panellus pusillus | reverse complement strand
TTCCATTTTTGGTCACACGTCAGTTCTCTCCTCCGACCATGTCCAATGTCAGTTCCCATTATTTATTCACCATCTCCATCCCATATTCCATACAGGTCAATCCCGTCAACCCCAAGCGTTCATGCAGGAGCTCACCGGAAAGCCCGTATTCGTCCGCTTAAAATGGGGTCTCGAGTACAAGGGTTTCCTCGTCAGCACAGATGGTTTCATGAACCTCCAGGTCCACGCGCCACCTTTGCCCGTGCGCTGCATCTGACATCCATCTAGCTTGCCACACCCGAGGAATATCAGGACGGCAAGTCGAACGGTACTTTGGGGGAGGTGTCATAAGGTGCGTCGCTTGCCACAATCCAAATCTTAATCTTTATCTCTGCCAGATGTAACAACGTTCTCTATATAATAGTCTCCTTCACTCTTGTGCAAGATCGCCATCTAATGTCTGAGTCCTTACAGGAGGCACCCCCAGAGTAAAGAAAAAGGCCATACAGCCTGCATCCTATTGTTGCTTTCCGTACCCTGTATTATTTCTTGGTTTCAATCCACTGTTTTTTAACGCAAAGAGTCGTGAATCGCGTTCCTTCGCGTCGTGTGCGCGTTGCTGCCAGTGCTGGAGACTGTAGAATAAGTGTGTGCACGTGTTTACAAACTCCGCTTTTTTCTTCAAGTTCCTAGTCATTCAGCACAGCTCTTAGCTCTCAACACCAACCACCACCACCACCAACACCATGGCTAAATCAACGCGGTCCAAAGTGAAGCGTTCATTCGCTCTGTCAAACGCACAACGGGAGTGTACGCAGCCGCAGACGCAGCACGGCTCAACCGTCTGCACGCAAAACTGAATCAGGTCGCTTCGCGATCTGAACAACCTCAGGAAGATGAAGGAGAGATGGATGCCGAGGATGACCTGCCAGGTTGGTCCTGGTTCACCACATTCGGTCTCTTGGACGCACAGGACATCACCGCTGAGAGCATGAGCTCTTTGCCTACGGGGGGCCTCAGCGAAACGCACCCCCGGTGCGGCGACAGGAGACGGAGCAGAGTCGCTCAACGGCGTGACAGACTTGCATATGCGGCTTCCAAGAGAACTTCGCTTCATCATGCACAGTGACGGTCGTTGACGATTTTGTTTGTTTTCACAGCTGCGGAAACGAACGGGGAGTCACTACCTGAAGCTGGTCGGTCTACACACGTCTTTGGTTCCTCGATACAGTCACCAATCCATCCCTCAGATACAATGCAAGTCGATTTAGAGAGTTCGACGAAGAAGATCTCTACACATGGTCCTCGGGGCTCGAGACGGGAAGAATGGCGGAAGTCAAAGGGTCTCGATCCCAGACCGAGTTCCGCAGGGATGAACCGTCAGGGCGGAGTCGCAGCACGGAGGAAGGCAGGCAGATCCAAGAGAAGACGGTAGCTTACTTGTCTCTTTCTTTTTTTCCGTCCATGTGCGTTCCACATATACATACTCTCACAACCCAAGACATGAATTATATTCAAAATTTTTGTAGCTACATATATACAGATTCCCTCGACTATGGCGGCAGCATCATCTTGTGCTTGTCGTGTACTCCGAGGACTCCACAGTGTCGTTGGCGTCTTTCTCGGAATCGGAGTGGCTGTCCCGGCGACCAGCGTCCATCCCGTGGCGCCCCGCCTCGACATCGTACCGCAAGTCGGTTTTGCTGTAAGTAATAGCGCCCGTCGAGGACGTTCTATTCCCCCGTGGTCAAGCAGGAATCCCTACAAACAAGTATAACACTCACTGGAATTCGGACATGGTGATATGCTCAGTAGTAACCAGGATCCCTTCATCCGGTCTCGTGAACGCAAACCTCGGGATGCTGGGCATAGTCCCGAACGGCGTGCTGCTATGGCGAGGGTCACTCGTAGGCACCACGGCCAGTGAATGGATGTAGGTGTCGGAGTTGTAATCCAGCAGACGCATCACTGCCCTACAGGCTGCGATAGAGCTAGCGGCTCGGCCAGTAAGACGCCCGTCCCCCGCTGCTGAACAGAAAGGACTCACGAGACAGTGGCGGCTGGGATCTGTAGACACGTTTAAGTCGATTAAAGTGATACCGCAAAAGATTACCCACTGTGGCCATACTGCAGAGAGAATAGCAGATGTTCAGCATTTGGCTTCTGTGATGCAGGCGACACGTACACGTTCATAGGTGCTATTCGAATGGCGTTGTTTGTAAAACGGAAAAAAATCGCTTATATGCTTACAATTGAGGTTGAGAGATTCAACACCTGCGATGAATCAGTCTTCATTACACTGCAGGGACGGACATTGTACATACCGCCGGAACACAATTCATGGAGAAGGTGACAAGAAAATATACCAAGCCATCGGTGAATAATAGTTTCCACAGATCTGTGCGCGCAGAGTGCCGTCCCAGCAGCTGGAGACGCGTTAACAAAAACGATGTGAAAAGCTGGCAGGGAACCCACGGCCGCGGCAGTTGCGCACAATATCACGAAGTCGAAGCCCATGGCTGAAAAAAAAGAGTTATGGATGCACGGGACTGGCAGAGAAAGATATATTTACTGAAGAAAAACGTGACGTTGAGGAGGGCTGAGTCCGTTGAAGCTACAACGCACATCCGCATTTCTTGGTCGTACACTGCATGGACGGAGAAAATGGTGCGATACAGCAACCCCCAATGGACCAGAGAAAGCCCGCCGAGACATATAACAATGCTCCATTTCCTCTCCCACAATGCTATACTGTCGGCGAGATTCACGATACGACAGAGTGAGATAAGGCGGGAACGTACGTGCGCAACATGAGTGAGGTTGAAGCACACAGAATTGCCATGTTCCCGCTCCACTGATGAGGATTAAATACATGCAGCAACGGTGGAAAGGAGATGGCTCATACGGAATTGAATGTAAAGAGGACCTGCAGTCGTCAGCACTGAGCGAGAATGCGAGACGGAGTAAAATAGATACTACCCCGCAGTTGATCTATGAGGATGTAAGATCCAAGAACAAAGATTCAGTAAGGGCGTACAGGATGGCTTATAGTGAGAGAAACAATCCTGTAAATCATGTCAGACATTGTGTTTGACACGACGCAAAGCGCTAGGCGACTCGCAGCCCAATGATAGAGAGGAGCATGCAATATCGAGACAAGAAAAAGAAAACTGAAACGGAATCGGTCAACTGGTCTAAAAGTGATTCTATGGACGAAATTACTCTGAGGGAGCAGTACTGTGAGCGAGTGAAGCACAGTAAATGAATTCAAACCTACCAGAGGCCAGCGAAAGCGTCGCCGGCGTGTGATGAGAGACCATTCGAAACCAAAAGTCGTCAAGAGTTCCCAAATCTGGACGCCGCAAATCGCAAATATGATTTTCACGAAGGCATCTTCGACCATGAATAGTCCGCAGTCAACAAGACCGACTTTGTACACGACAGTCAGTTGGGGAATACCTGAATCTTTGAGAATCTCAGCGGGGCATGCCAATTGACCATGTTATCAAAGGACAGTGGGAAGGTAAGGAAAGCAAAGGGCGGGCAAACCAACCAAAACGTGGCGCTCCAGTTTTAAAAAGGAGTATCCGCGCAATGTGGCGTTGACGATGACGGGCGCATTTCGCTTCCATTAGACTTCTTGAAATCTAGACGCAAAATAAAGTCTTTGACTGTTAGACTCGTTTCTGATAGAAAGATACAGAGGTTGCAAAGACAACGTCAGCATCCCTCGAGTCCGCAAGAACGTCGATAAAACACCATGGTTGAAAGCAGATCGGTCGGAGTTCAGTGATATTGCCCTTTTATGTATTTGCCACCGTCATGTACGTTAGGCGGAATGAAAAACGGGTATCTCGTATTCGGCGCGCCCTCCGTTCCTGGTTTAGTAGTTCCGTTTCGCAGATTTTCGCTGCCGAGGATGTGATACGTGCAATGTGCTTACCATCCTTGAACTTGCTGGCCGGTGAACGAATAGCAGAGTTCATGCAATGCATGATAAAAGGTTACACTGCCGGGTGGTGGTGGGAACATTCAGGGTAATTGCTTACGTAGGGCTGAACGTCGATGTGTCCGAGAAACTTTTAAACTCGTCAGGGCGACGCGTGCCATCCAAGAGACTTTGCCCCGGGGTGGATGATCATGGTACAGATGCCAATGAAAATTAATCTGTATACGCAGAACGTGTGAGTCCTGATGTAAGTAAGTACTTTTAGCTGCACCAAATGCCGACAGTGCCATCAGCGCCCCCGCTGACAAGCCAGGGCTGCCGTGGACACCACTTGACCTGTAGAACGCCGAGCCCTTCCTTTACCGTATGCCCTCGGAGAATTTTCAAGGGAACGATCAGAGGGTCCGTCATCAGGTCGTTATAAACTCTGGCGTGGAACACCTGTATGGCTCCGTCATCCGACGAGGACGCAAACAGAGGGTACGTGGGGTGGAAAGCCAGCGAACGTATAGCGCGTGTGTGATACCTAGGTATAGAAGGGTTAGAAACCAGACGCCGATAAGCATGGCATGCGTAGACGGCGCACCGTATAATCTTGTAAGGTTTGTCACTCAGTTCGAGGTCGAACCAACACAACTTCCGGTCATAGCCGCCGACGATAAGATGGTCTCCAGACGGGTGAACATCCATGGAAGATATCCATTTGATCCCAGGCATGAGCGTCTTCAGCAACTTCTGCTCAGCCAGGTTGTACATCCGGACGTATTGTTGCGTCTAGTCAAATACGTCAGGTCGTGTAGAGATGTAGTGTAAAAGACACCAACCGCCACGAAGAAATGAGGCTTGAGAGGGTGGAAGAGAACCAATTGAACGGCACCTCTGATCTTTTTGAAAGGAGCCTGAGAGTGCCTTCGCTTGATTTGGTGCATCCAAACATCTCCTTGCGTCCCACCGCTTGCTATGTAATCAACGGCATGAGGCAAGAAATCCAGAAGTAATCACGAGCTTACGAACAGACAGTAGCCATATAGTCACCCCGTCGATGCCAGCTAATCTGCTTGGGCAAACCCGAAGACGGGGGAGATGTACAGTGAGGATGATGTTATCGGGGTGCCATGAAGAAGTTGGTGCTGTGACCCATTTTACAGGAGATGGTGTCTCGGGGGCGGGAGGGAGCGTTGCGGGAGCCAACAGGCTCTGTGTCTGAAGTAACACCGAAGAAGAAAGGTTCGGAGGTATGACGAAATGCAATGTCTCCTCACTTGAGACAATGAGCAAGCTACAGTGTTGAGAATTCAAGCACTCACATGCCAACGACGAAATAGCTGACATCGGTGCGAGGACACCACTCTAAAGCGCCAATCTTGCCTTCGAATTTCCACCTCTTCACTTGACGACCAACATTTACTTCCCAAAGGCTGACGACTCCGCCCTCATCACCACTGACCACCCAAGCACCATCTGGGCTGATGCTGATACATCTTGCCCGGCCGGAATGGGCGAACTTGAGCGACTTGTAATTCGGGAACGGCTTCAAGCTTTGCGGACTGGGCAGCTTCGGTATCAATGTGCTGGGATCTATGTTGAGTTTGACTCTCTGTATTCGAGGAGCAAGATAGAGGTCGAGTTGGCGGCTGAATCTCTCCTTGATAAATTGATCATAGGCGGGGACAAGCCGTAGTGAGGGATATTTTTGAGGGAGATAATCTCGTTCTCTATCCTCGGCGTCAAGAGCTTCCCATTCGGCGCGTTCAGTTTCGGTGGGGAGGTATTCCTCAGGAGGATTATAGGATTCAGAATTCGTGGGGAGGCGAGGTTTGGGCGCAGGGAGGGGAGGCGCTTGAGAAGTTGAGGGTTCAGACCAAATGGAGTAGAACTCAAGTTTCGACGTTGTCCTAGGTTTTGAAGGAACTATGCGACCCTGGCGAATGGCCCGCACGATTTTCATGACCTGAGTAAAGGAACATCAGTCTCTGTTGTATGAACCTGGATCCACCGCGACCTTTTGCTTTTCCCATTTACTTGAGACCCAGCGACGCTTGGGTTCTGGAGCAGAAGAAAGCGGCATAACCTCCTCCTTCCCTTTGCCCGTGAACCACTCAGTCATTGGCTCATACGGATCGTACTCGGCGTCCGGGACCTCGTTTGCATAGAGTCGACGGATGATATCTAGTTCCTCAGCGGATAGAGGCTTGTCCATTTGGGCAGTTTTATCGAATGCTGAGGTCCTGCATTTATTATGAGCGGTCGTGGTGAGACAAGGCACAGAAAGGGCTAACCAGGCAGAAGGATCGTCAACTGTCTGCAAAAATTTGTCGAGTTCATCCCCGCGAGCGGGGCGCAGAACTCTCTTCCCGTCCATGTCGTACCCGACGTGAGGCAGGTCGTCGTACCAATGCATAGGAACATTTCCGACGCGATTTTGAGTCTGAAGTAATATTTTTCGGTCCAGGAAATCACAGGCGGCAATTTACGCACCTCCTCGGTCGAGGAATCCGAGTCATAATCAGGCTCTATCTCAGGATAGACGCGTTTTGGTTGGCCAGTAATGTCTGAGATGATTGTTTTGGGTTTTGGGAAAATATCGCGGTCCATAGAATCATCCGAATCTGTTTTTTCACTGCCCTCTTCATCCTCGTCCTCGTCCGAGCCTTCGAAAAATTCGTCGTCCTCAGAGTCGCTTGCTGCATCTATCTCGGGAAATTCATCGACCTGTCCGTCGTCCGAGGCAGCATCCTCGTCGCCCTCGTCGTCTGTCAGCATCTGGAGTGTTTCAGCGGGCGCAGAGAAGGCGGGAACGTCTGCGGTGTGGTCGTCATCCTTTTGGGCCTTTCTCTTCTTGCTCGTCGGTTCGAGCATAAGTTTTTGATGGAGAGAAACGTGATCTGAATTTCGATCGTTCACCGCGATGGTCAACTATGGAGGAGGCGCGTTTTGCCACGCCACCAATGCTCGCTGCTGACTGTCTCGCCCCCAGACGAGGTCTCCGCCCTCGTGATCGACGTTGGCTCTTCTTCCGTACGTGCAGGGTATGCCGGCGACGACACCCCCAAGGCTGTCATTCCGACGACGTACGGATACCACAAAGCAGCTCCCGACCCAGATTCTGCAATGCAGGATGTCGCAGAAGATCCGGTGAACAATAATTCTGCACCCCCGAAATACGCCAAGATGTACATAGGCCAGTACGGCCCGTCCGTATGGAGGGAGGGCATGGAGGTTGCAAACCCTTTAGCTGACGGCCTAAGTGCGTTTCATACCTCATCTTTGAGAACTCCTCGTAAAACGCGTCTAGTCAACGACTTTGGCCCTGTAAGCGAACTCATGCGGCATGCGGTGGTGGACATCATGCGCTGCAACCCCTCAGAACATCCCATTCTCGTCACGGAACCCGCATGGAATACTCCGGCCAACAGGGAACGGATGGCTGAAATCATGTTCGAGGAATTCCAAGTCCCGGCTTTCTACATAGCCAACACGGGTGTCCTCAACGCGTTAGTTCTCATTGCAGACTACAACCTATATCTGATTTCGTGCCAGTTTTGCGGCTGGAAAAGGGTCTGCGCTCGTCATCGATGTCGGGCAAACAATGGCAAGCGTGACCCCAATAGTTGACGGTTTTGTTCTACGCAAAGGCGCGTCGAAGATGCGTATGCATTGCGGATAAAAAGACTGAACATTTTCATCAGGTCTTGTATACTCTCCACTGCCCAGATTGGTGCACGCGCATGCACGTCATATTCTTGTTTCGCCCACACAGCACAGGCGGGGAATCGACTTGTTCCCTCATCAGCTTATTGCCAACAAAATGGTTTGTACTGATTATCGTTGGTTTCTTCTACGTTTCTGAGTCAAGATATGCAGCCCGTGGAGGCAGGCGCTCTCCCACGTTTCACTCTCCGCGAAGATCGCGTAAAAAAGACCACCCAAAGCTGGCGCACCTGGTATGAAGAGCGTGAAGTGGAGGAATGGATACAAAGTGTAGCAGGTGTTTTGGAGACGGGATGGAATGATCAGTGAGTTCTTCAAGCCCTCTGAGATATTTCCAACCATTCGATACCTCTAGACTTGCTGCATCCCGGCCGCCTAGGCAATACGAATTCCCAACGGGCTATGTCTCTTACTTCGGCCCCGAACGATACTCAGTAGGGGAACAATTCTTCTGGCACTCTCCCCAGATGATGGTGAGTCGGTTTCCTCCCCGCGTATCATCCGCTCTGAAGGCGGCATAGTCGAGTAACCCTCATCTTCCCAAAACAATGTCTGCCCTCATCACCGAATCCCTGCGGGCGTGCGATCCTGAACTGCGTCAAGTCCTCGTCGGCAACGTTGTCCTCACAGGTGGCGGAAGCCTATTTTCTGGCTTCGGTGATCGACTCTCCGCTGAACTCTCTCGAAATTTCCCCCACGTGAGTATCGCTAGACAATGCTCTCTACTCAGTATAATAAATATCTTACAGGTCAAAATCCACTCGCCGGGCAATCCCGTGGAACGCCGTTACGGTGGCTGGTTGGGAGGAAGCGTACTAGGCAGCTTAGGCACCTTCCATCAGCTGTGGATCAGCAAAGAAGAATGGGCGGTGCGTGCTTTCGACGTTATAGTTTTTTTCGCTTCTAACTTTTTGCTCCAGGAACACGGCAAGGCGATTGTAGGTCAGAGATGCAAATAGTGTAGTTCGGTCGTTTGTACCAATAGTAATTTTTGCTATGCCGCCCCGATGTAATTGTAAAATCCTGAGTGCTATGCACTGAAATACAACAAATGCAATATGCACCCAAAAATATACTAAATATACGAGTACACGCTGAACATACATGTACAAGAATAACCTACATACCTACAGCTCTGCACAGATAGCTCTCGATCGCCACAGCGTCTATGTTCCCTTTCTCCCCATCCTTCCAGGCTGAATAAACGAGAGCACGAGCAAGAGAGGAGGATCATGGTCAGAGCAGTTGATTGGCGGAGGGTGGGGTGTAAATGGGGTGTGAAAAGATTGTACAGTGTGGTTTAATCGAGCGCAGTGATACGCCATTCAAAGAGACGGGTGGTAAGAAAAAAAACCTCGGGCTTGCGAGCAAAAATCATTCAATATCTCGTCCGACTGACCAACTAGACTGTCGCTGTGTTTCCGTTAATTGCTCGCCAAGGAAGTTTAGTACGCCTCAACGATTTCGCGCCTTTCGCGTGAGGTCATGAGCATTTCCAGGCCGCCGATAGCTTTGCGCCTGATTCTGGTGGCGAAATTCTTCGGACCGAGTTCATCCGCGCCGGAAGGCGGCCCTCGGGGCTGCCGCAAGGGCTGGCTGGCCATCCTGTGACCAGCAACTGGAGCTGACTGCTGTTGTTCGCCGACCACAGAGGCAGGTCTGCCAATCCCCAAACCCTCGTAAAGTTTCTTGGAGGCTCCTCGCGCGGCGAGAGAGGCATCTCATTGGAAGACGATGAGGGAGGGGTAGCCGGATTGGAAATCGATCCCGACGATTGGAGCGAACCGGAGGAGGTATCCGCTTCCAACTCGACCTCTTGACCATCTCCTTCGACGCTGTCGATCGCGATGGCTGGCATGGGCTGAGAGGCGGCCACACTAAACCGCAGCGGCTGCGGACGGTTTTGCCCAGAGAGGGAGTGACCACGGTACTCGAAGGAACGGGGCTCTCGGTGGGAGGAGGAGTCACCTTAACACTAGGTGAGCGATTATTACCACTGAGAACGGAGTTATTGTTCCCGCCACGACGCCAGGTGGACGCGGAGTCGGATTTGGATGGCGTCCCGTTCGGGGTAGCGCTGACATTGCTGGAGGCGGGACTACCGAGAGAAGTGCCTCCGCTGATGACAGTGGTAGTGTGGGGAGTGGAAGGGACAGATCCCACATCGTCATAATCCTCAGGGGCGAATCGAGACCCGGACAAGTTGGCGGGGCGGCTGCCAAACCTGCCACCGAGAGCGGCAGTCATAGGCACTTGCTCGTCTGCAGGGTTGTAAATCGCGGCACGACGCATTTCTGCATTAAGCGTCGCCGTGCGCAAATCAAATGAACGCTGGTGAGGCCCGGCTGTGGCCGGCGGGTTGAAGCTGACACGCCGAGGACTCTGTTGGGCTTGTTGTGCTGCTGCTGCTGCTGCTGCTGCATCTGAGCTGCGATGAGCTGAGCTTGATACTGCTGCGCCTGGATGGTCTGCAATTTGCATTTATCAGCCATGGCAAGCAAGGTCTATCCGATGGAGGCGCACCTGCATCTTCATGATCTCGAGCTGCATCATCTGCATCTGAAATGCCTGACTCTGGCCTGAGCGGACGCCGTG
>QVIE01001664.1:0-28917 GCA_013387415.1 Panellus pusillus | reverse complement strand
CCACTTCGCACCTGCCTCCCTGCATCCTGCACCCTGCCTCCCCCCGCATCCCGCATCCCCGCAGCAACAGAACAGACCTAACTAACCCGTCCCTCCTCTCCCCGACTTTAGGACGACCTCAAAAAAATCCCGCCTGGAGGAATACCTCGCGGTGGGGCACTGCGTGAGTCCCCATCCTTTCCCCCTTCCTGCCTGCCTACCTCTCTCCACCCGCCCCCCTCTCTGTCTCAGTCTCATTTTCTTGTAGCCCCCTCCCCGCCTCAGACATCGCCGCCATCGACGCAGCCGGCGCGCGCGGTCCGCCTATCTGGGACCGCACCGTCGTCGAATTGAGCGTGTACGGAACGCGGGTCGTGGAGTTGAGCGTGAAGCGCGCTTTGCTGCTGCTTGGGCTGGGGATGGTGTTTGGGCTGGGGTTGATGGTGGCGGAGGTGCTTTTGCAGGGTGCGGGCGCTTGAGTAAGTGGCGTGGGCGTGGATAGCTTCAGCAGTATGTTAGAGTAGTAGTTCCCAGAGCTCAGAGCGCGTGTATGTATTCGGACGACAAGACACAGGCAATAATAAAACAACGTATGGTACACGTAGAAACTAGGACGCGTGGATGTACAGTAGAAAGTCTGAGAGATGTGGGAAGGGGTATCGCGAATCACAAACCTGAAATCGTACATCCACCAAGACATCGTATCACAGTACCACTCAAACATTCTCCATGAACCGGCTCTCCCCCCCGGCATCACCTTCTCCTCCCCTCCCTCGGCGGGCGCGTCAGCAGCAGGGGCGTGCGGCGTCTTGCCTCGGGCGCCTTTTCCTGCTGGCGCTTACTCGGGCGGCGCGAGACGGTCGCGCCTTCATTGCCGTTACCGTTGCCGATGGAGGGCTGGCGTCCTTTCTTCTCGATCTGCACCCAAACTGTCAGTCGGGAGGCGAAGACAGACAGATAGACGTACCGGGTACCCGTCATGCATCCCCGAATAGCTCGGCGGCTCCCCCTCCGCATCCGCGTACTCCAGCCCCTCCTCCTCCTCCTCCTCCCCGTCCTCGCGCTCTGCTCCTCCTCGACGCTGCTCCCCTCCTCCTCCCGCTCTCGCCGTCCTCCTCGCTGACGTACCCCGCCGCCTCACCGCCGCCGCCACCGGCCCGCTCCTCTCCATCTGCTCGCTCGCGACGAGGTACCGCGCGCACAGCATCCGGATGTCGTTCCACCACTCCATCATGTCCTCCCGGCTGCGCGCGCGGAAGCTCCACGCGTGCTCCCCGCCGCCGCCCGTCAGCCGGCTAGACAGACTGCGCCGCACGCCCGACACGCCCCCGCCTTCGTCGTCCCGCGCCGTCCTTCCGTCCCTCCACATGGAACTTGTGCGACTTCGCGCTCGCCGCGCTCGGCGGGCCCAGCGTGCACATAGGCAGGAACAGGCTGAACAGCGGCTCGCGCCCGCCGGGCGCAGACGGGTCCGAGCTCGCGTACTCGTGCAGGAACCCGGCGGGCGTGAGGACGAAGAAGCGCTCGCGGTACGCGCGCGTGTAGCGCTTCTTGCGCTCCATCAGGCCCGTGTGCACCGCCTGCACGCTCGGGTCGTCCCGGCTGGGGTACACGATCGTCAGAGGGTTGCGCAGGGGGGTGTCGGGGTCCAAAAGGTGGTCCGAGCGCCCGGAAAAGGCGAGCCATTCGCGGTCGGGCGCGAGGGCGCCCATGTGCGCGGCGAGGTCGGTGTGGGTGGCGGCGATGGAGGCGCTCATGCGCGCCTGCCACTCCTCGTAGGTCTGCCACGCGGATTGGATGGCGCGGACGATGCCCTCTTCGAAGTGCGCGGAGTTTTGCTGCATGATGATGATGGATTTTTGGAGGAGGTTTTCTTCGTGGACTTGTTTTGTGAGTTGGCGGAGGACGGCAGCGTTGGTTACGTAGC
Source organism: Panellus pusillus (assembly GCA_013387415.1). Classification (NCBI taxonomy): domain Eukaryota; kingdom Fungi; phylum Basidiomycota; class Agaricomycetes; order Agaricales; family Mycenaceae; genus Panellus; species Panellus pusillus. The sequence goes on along the minus strand of QVIE01001664.1, from coordinate 27,011 downwards.
TGGTGAAGAAGTTAGGTATGAGCAGTGTAGATGATGTGAACAACGCACGGATCGGTCTTGCTCGTCACGGCAAGAGGCGTGTTCTTGAAGGACGAAATGCTGGCAGAAAGCTCGGACATGAGGCGCGTGGACAGCTCGCGCTCCTTCGCCACGTTGGTCGCCAGCTTGCCCGTGTCGTTCTGCACGTTCTTGATGTGCGCCTTAATCTCCGTGCGCAGCTTCTGCAGGTGCTGCACGATGCTGCTGTCAATGGTGCGCCCCAGATTCGCATGCTGGTCGGCCACGACGCGCGTCTTGTCGCGGATGTCGTAGTAGATGTCCTGCAGGCCGCCCTCGCCGAGGAACTGGTTCCCCGCACGAAAAGGGACTTGGATTACTGCGCCGAGCTTGGTCAGCTCCTTGGCGGTGGTGTTGTGGACGTCTGCGACGCCCTCAAAGTAGGCGATGAGCTGCTTGACGATGGCTTTCCAGGCGACGAAGCGCTCGATGAGGATGTCGGACGGGCGCAGGTCGTGTGGGGCCACGTTTTTCTTGATGAGGGACTGGTTGCGGGAGATTGTCGAGCCTTGTTTGCTGATGGACGTCGCCCGAGACAACGACGCTCCTTCGTGGTTCATCTTGGGAGAGGAGGAGGAGGTATATTATGTTGAAGAGCGATGGCGGTCATCCAATGTTTTTATGATCCCCGCTGTCTGACGTCACACTCCTGACGTCAGTCATGTGATAGATTCATCTATGATCTCTCCGAGTCAGCCTCAGTCACTCGATTTAGGAGCCTGAGGCTCGAGGAGGAGGAGATTTATTAGCTGCGAGCGCAGTAAATACTAGTGTGAGACGATGTAAGTATCATTGATGCAAAGGCTTACCTGCGAGCGCAGTGTGACACGATGAGTCTCTATTACTACACACTCGCGGGCTCCAAGTTTTATACGTGCGTGGTGCGGCAAATGTATTTGAGTCTGAAAGTTCTCGAGCTGATCAGGGATCAGGCCAAAACGATTCGGGAGGCTCGAGGGGAACTAGGTAGCTGCGAGCGCAGTGTGAGGTGATGATCTTGGGTCTCCGCCACACTCGCGGGCTCCTTTTGTACGTGCGGGGTTCAAAGCAAGATTCGACGAAAAGAGGAGGAAGACGGGAGCCTGAGCTTTGACGCGACCAAAGTCGCGTCAAAACGCGATGCGCGTCCGACTTGTTTGCTAACGATGGGCAATCACAACACCCCCACACATGGCCCTTCCAAGTATGTGAAAGTCATGTGATATTAGCATCTCTCACTCGCCGCGGCCATTGACTGTACTCAAGTATCATGTACCCCTTGGATAAACGGCGCACTCCAAGTCAGCAACGCTCGCCTTATCTGCGCCTCCTCCTCCTCGTCACCATTCTCCTTCTCTCCCTATGGAACTCGAAAGCTCTTCTCTCCTTGACAGCGCGCTTCAGGATCACGGCTAGTCCAGTGGTCCACAAAAACGGCTTGTTGAAATGGACACCATGCCCCGACAATGCGACCTTTTACTGCAGCTTCTTCCCCGTCCCGCTCGACTATCAGTACCCGGATGATACCTTGAAAACTGTACTCTCAATGCGGATGTTCCCCGCCACCGTGTCCGACTCTGAGCGCCTCGGCTCCATCTTCACCAACCCTGGCGTAAGCCCATCTCTTCTCCTTTCCTAAATAATATAATTAATTCAAGGCCATCAGGGACCCGGCGGCTCAGGTCACGCAAATCTCCTCCGAACAGGCCCTTTGCTGAGCACCATCTTCGACGGTAAATTCGACATCGTCAGCTGGGATCCGCGCGGTGTCAACATGACCACGCCCCGCGTCTCGTACGTGCATTCATCACAGCTTGCTTCAAGCAGCCCTCCGTCGTGCTCATAGCTAATAAACAAACGAGATGCCACCCAACCGACCTCCACCGCAAGCTCTACGCGCTCAGCCACGAGAGCGGCGATCTCAGCTTCGACGACTACGATGAGCGCTCAGAACTTGCGCTGCTGAACAAAACGCTGCTCACGACAGACGCGCGCGCACGTCTATTGACGCAGATGTGTCGCGATGCGGTGGGGGACCGCGTGCTGCGGAGCGTCACTACTGTGAACGTCGCGCGCGATTTGGAGGAAATGCGCAAGGCTCTCGGCCCAAATGAGGGCTTACGGTACTGGGGGTTCTCTTACGGGTGGGTGGTTCTTGGCGTTACATGACCATGGCACCGGCCGGGGGCTCACGAAGGTGATTGCAAGGACGACGCTGGGCGCGACGTATGTAGCCATGTTCCCGGAGCATGCGGACAAGGTTATTCTCGATGGAGGCGAGCGTTTTTTATCGATGACATGAACCCGATTGACGCACGGAGACTATAGTCGTCTATGCCCCAGAACAATACACCTCGCTCGTCGACCACGGCAGAAGTGCCGGGAAATCGACCGACGGGGTGCGTCCCACTCCCAAGTACGATTCGCACGCTCAAACTAAAACCAGGTCTTCGACGGCTTCGTCTCCGCCTGCGTCTCCGCCGGCCCCGCGCGCTGCGCCCTCCTCAAGAACCAGAACGTCACCAGCACCCCAGCAGACCTACGCACGCGCATCCGCGCCCTCTCATCCCGCCTCGCGCACTCGCCCCTGCCCGTCCCCGCCCCCGCCCCCGCGGAAGGCGTCCCAGCCCTCCTCCACCGCACGCACCTCCATGCGCGATCTTCTCCGCTTTATACCGCCCCGCAAGCTGGGCCGCGCTCGCCGAGGCGCTCGCGGCTGCGGAGCGCGGCGACGGGGCGGGGCTCGCGCGGCTCAGCGGGCGGGGGCTGGGGCGCGGACTGGGCGGAGCTGAGGCGGAACGTGAGCGATGCGCGGAGGGCGGCGGATGCCGGGTGGGGCGCGGGCGCGGGCCGCGTGATGGGCGCGGGCGAGGGGGGGATGGCGGTTTCGTGCGGGGACGCGCCGCCTTTTGCGGTCGAGGGCGTTGAGGGGGAGTTGGGGGGTGGACGAAGGCGTGGTTGGGCTGGCTCGACCAGGTGTGTTTTCGTTTCGCAGACACTGATACTTAGCGAGCATTCATGCATAACCGTGCTGCAGCTGGCCGCGCCGAACCCGCTCGGCGGCCCCAACTGGTTTGACGGCGTCGTGCGGTGCCGCCATTGGGGGCGCGTGCAGCCTGCGCCAGCTAGGTACGAGGGGTCCTGGGCGTTGGGCGGGGATCGGGGGAAACCCAAGTACGCCTCGTTCATTCACCCTTTTCTTTCAAACTGCATAGCTTCGCATGAATGCTGACGTGTGTTTCCGCTGCCAGGAATCCGGTCATATTCGTGTCGAACAGCTTCGTAGGTCGCTTCCCACCGCGTTCCCTCGCCTTCAGATAATGAATGATCTCCCAAAATCAAATAAAGGACCCGATAACACCCATCACATCCGGGCGCCGGATGGTCGAGCTCTTTGGGAAGGAGCACGCGCGGTTGTTGCACAACAACGGCTACGGGTGCGTATCTTCCACTTCCAAAATCCAGAGTCGTGTCGGGCAGCAGCATATCATAACAACAATAACGAATCTGAATCGGTCCGCAGGCACTGCTCCACGAACCACCCCTCTGTGTGCATAGCCAAGGCGCTGAAGGCGTACATGATCAACGGCACCGTGCGTCCCGTTCTCCTCTCTGCACTTATATACACCCAGTCGTCGGGTTGATGCGATACAGTTATTCGACGAGGGCACCCTCTGCGAGCCCGACGAGGGCGTCGAGCTGATGTTCCCGCCGAAAGACGGCGGGGAGGACTTCGAGAGCGAGAGCGGGACGAGGATGATTCAGAGAGGGAGCTGAGGCGGACGCTGAGGCTTCTGGCGGATGCGGGCATCGGGATGCCGTTGAATTGACTCGTGTTGACTGCCGGCGCCGTCGTCGCCGACCATCCTCGTGCTGTTGTATCCCACAGATGTGGGCGAGATCAAAGCCTCGTTTCGTCTTCTTCACAACGAGCGTGGGTAGTCTCTGCATCGCCTAGGCCTGCGACGAAGATGCATGCCGTCAGGACGCAGAATCGAGGCTTCCGCGTGGTCTGCCGCCTAGCACGGCGGCGGCGACTGGAAGTCTCTGGGTCCTGGGACGCGCGCAGATGCATATGCGAGCTGATAGAGGAACTCAACGCAACCCGCTGTGAAGATGAGCCCCCAGGTGTAAGTGTGATTGGCGCCGTAGCCTCTCATTTGCAGCCCTGCAGCGCTTCGGGGATGCTACATGATGTACGTGCCGCGTCTTCGGGACTGTTCGTTAATATAATTGAATTTGTTCTTCTCATCGCGTCTACGAGCCATTCCGTGCTGCCTGTCAGAACTGCTCCCACTTTCCAGGCGGTTTCTCCGCGATTTTCCCTCGTGCATTACTCAACAACGAATAGCGATTGTCTTTTGCTCTGCCACGTGTTGGGGTGAACCTACAGCTTGCATTCGAACGTGGTGAAGTACTGCCTCTGCATCTTTCGCAAGCACGGCCTCTCGGACTGAGCTCCGATGACGTCCTTGCCGATGCAGCTACTTCTACTCGATGGTATAACGGTACAGCACTGTCTCCCACTGATTCTCTTCCATGGCCCATGGCTGCCAATATCATCGGACTTATCTCCAGCATTCTGCAAATCGTCGACACGGTAGCGAGAGCGCGCGAATACGTGCAGGATTTCCGCAATGCGCCGAAGGAGCAGAAACGGCTGCTCCTGGAGATTCAAAACCTAGAACCGTTGATCGAGGAGCTGGACAGGCGGGTCAGGAAGACGCGCGAAGCGGGATTGGAAAACAGTATTCGAGACTTCGCACAGCCGCTGACGCAGTTGAAGGAGGTTATGGAGCGTTTGGTCCGAAAGTTGGATCTTGGTGACGGCCGGCGGACGGCCACGATCACCAGCCGCTTGACGTGGTCGTTGTGGGGTAAAGACGACGTCCGGCAGGCATTGGATACCATTGAGCGGTTTAAAAGTCTGCTCAACGCCTGGTTAGGAATTGATATCTCGTTGGTTTACTAGTTATTCTTGGCTGTCGTTCTTTGCTCATGGTTCTCCAGGATTTCAACCGAGGTAGTCTTGACGTGATACCGACTGAGAACGCGATAGCTCACTTCCGATCTGAACTATTAGATGCTGTGATTGCTATCCGGGATTTCGTTCAAGACCAGCACATGAAACATGACTGTAAGAAGTTGGGGTTCATCCTTGAAGGAAGCGTATTCTCATGTCTTTCGCAATATCAGGTACAGCGAGAGCCATGGAGCAACTGGGTAATTTACAAAAGGAGTCCCACGATTGTATTTCTCTGCTCTTCAACTACTATGAGACGTCTCGCCAATCATCAGAACAGATACAATCTCTGCACTGAAAGAAACCGAAGAGCAGCAACGACTGGACCATAATTGTAAGACTTTTCTCCCAGTGATAATCCGAGTCTCTGACATTGAACTAGATCTCTCGAAGTCGATTAGGAGTGTCGTACGAAATCAAGACGGTAGGCGTTCGCGACTGACGATAGTCGACGTATCACGCTCATATCACCTCGACAGCCTCACAGCGCGAAGAGATCATTGAATGGTATTCACCGCTCAACTTCTTTCTTCGGCAAGCCGACATCTTCAATATTCACCAACCAGGCACCGGTCGTTGGCTCTTGGAAAACGACTCCTTCAGAAGTTGGAGATCAGGTGAAGGAAGTATTTTATGGTGTCGCGGCATGCGTGAGTCTGTGTCTTCTTGCCATGCGAATCAACACCGATGAAATGTCCAGCTGGTGCCGGGAAAACTGTACTGGTGTGCGTTAGACAGTTAAATCAGGGTTTTTGATCCACGGTGACGGGATGCTCTTCTAGTTCGATTGTCGTGGACCACCTCCGCGCAGACAAGGATTGCGAAGATATAGGTGTTGCAGTCATATACCTGAATCACAAGGAGACGGATCGCCACACCCCTTCAAAGCTTTTAGCAAGTCTCTGGCGTCAACTCGTCTTCAAGAAGTGTATTTCCCCCGTCGTACACCAGCTATATGAGAACCACTACGAGCCATGCACTAGACCGTCAACAGAAGAAGACCACGCAGCTCTCCTTTCTGCTATTTCGGAATACTCCAAAGTGTTCGTGATCATTGACGCGCTGGACGAGTATCCGGAGAAGCAACGTGATGTTTTGCTACGATATCTGTACGGACTGGGCCCACTGTGAATCTGATGTTGACGTCCCGACCTCACATCAGAATCGATCTCTTCGTTCCCAAATTGCGGATGGAAATCTTGGAAATTCGAGCCGCCGAAGATGATGTTCGAAAGTATCTCGACGGACAGATTTCGAAATCTTCTCGTCTTTTGAAACACATCAGCAACTCTCCGGACTTGCAAGACACGATAGAGGAGGAAATTGTGCAGCGAAGCGACGGAATGTAAGTCGTCTCAATTCATGCAAGGGCGAGGTGAATACGATATTGACGCTATGAGAGGTTTCTACTCGCTAAACTCCATATCGACTCTTTGGAAACGAAGCACACCGTAAAAGCGGTGCGAGATACTTTGAAGCGCATGCCAAGCGACCTGGGCCGCACATACGACGAAGTTATCGAGCGAATAGGTCGGCAAAGCGAAGATGACAGGCGCCTGGCGTGGCTCGCCCTTTCCTGGATCACCCATGCGCAGCGACCCCTACACCCTCACGAGCTCCGGGAAGCCCTTGCTGTCGAACCAGGTTCAACAGAGCTGAACCCAGAGAATCTGGTGGAGATGGACACGATTCTGTCCGTTTGCGCGGGCCTGGTGGTGCTGAACAGAGAAGATGAGACAATTCGACTCATCCATTACACCATGCAGAAGCACTTAGAGCACCTAGTACTACAGGCTAAGGCGTTCCCGAACGCGTCCAGCCATATCACGTCGACATGCATCACGTATCTGTCGTTCGACGCCCAGACGCGAAAGATGCACCATCTCGTTACGCGCAAATCTTTCCTTCGGTACGCGGTAGAATATTGCCTCGTCCATGCAAAGGGCGAGCCAGAATCACTGATACGCGACGCCATCCTAGCCTTCCTCGCCGACTGCGACGTGTGGTACAAACTATGGCGGATGTTCAATGTGTTCTATCCGCGGGACAGAGACGAGCGGCGCGAGTTCAAGGATCGGCTTTGGATCGCAGCAGCGTTCGGTTTGGAGGAGATATGTCGCTATTTGATGCAGGGAAGGAGCGCGGATGGCTTGCTCCAGAGGGCGGCGCTCATGGGGTTTGCGGACATCGTAGGGACCCTCATGAGGAGTGGCGGTAATGTCGACAGAAAGACGAGGGCCGATTCGAATTTGACAAGCCAAGGGCAGGCGGAACTCACGTTGCGAGCCGCGTTGCCGGGAGTCCATGCCAAGGTTGTCCAAATCCTCGTCGAGCATGGTGCCGAAACTACAGACAGAAACACTAGCGGTTGGTTCAACAGCCCTTTGCAAGCAGCTTCATTAGCTGGACATCGTGCAATTGTCAAACTACTTTTGGAGCACGGCGCCGACCCGAACTTCAGTGGGAAATGCGATAGAATAGGAAGCCCGTTGCAGGCCGCATCGTTAGCCGGGCACACGGACATCGTCAAGCTACTCTTGGAACATGGTGCCGACACCGGCGCTGCGGGAGACTGGTACGCAGAATCCAGCGCACTGCAGGCGGCGTCCGAGCAGGGCACATAGCTATTGTGCGGCTTCTCCTTGATCACGGCGCTTCCGTCGATGAGCAATGCGGCAGATACGGGAGCGCTTTGCACCGCGCGGTGTCGGCAGGTCATGAAGAGATCGTCAGGCTGCTTGTGGATCACGGTGCCGACATCGCGCTCAACACGACGGACGGGTCATTAGAGGCGGCGCTGGAACGGGGACACACGGGTATCGTCAAGCTGCTCCTGGAGCATGGAGCGCAAATCGACGCGGTGCGCGTGAAAGACGGGAGCGCACTGCTAGCGGCATGCCGGAACGGCTTGGGAATGGTTGTCAGACTGCTCATTGAGTGTGGCGTCGACGTCAATGCAAGAGATAAATTTCATCGCAGCGCACTGCAAACGGCGACACTGAAGGGGCACGTGGAGATAGTACAGCTTTTACTTGAACAAGGTGCCGATGCAAATGCAGAGGGCAGCGAGTGGTTCGGCAGTGCGCTGCATACGGCAGCGCAGAAAGGGTATGAGAATATCGTGTTATTGCTCCTGGAGCACGGAGCAGATGTCAATGCGGTGGGGATATGGGGCGGTAGCCCCCTGCGAGCGGCCAATGCGCACGGGAGACAAGCGATAGCGAAGGTTCTTCTGGACCATGGGGCTTGCAGATGAACTTGAGTTAAATCGCTTTTTCTTCTTCTGGTTTCTTCCAAATTTTGTATATATAATTAGCGGATAATGGCATTCAAGAGAGGTGATTGGTACCTTCAAACCAGCATTCTGAATACTTCTGTCTGCCATGCCATAGTAAGCCACGACGAGAACGTAAAGAGACGGGTAGGATGGCACAAATTTGTCGCATCGGTATCATGCATCTTGTCTTCGACTCCTTGCCCAAACTTGGATTTGCCCTCACGAGTTCGATGAGTTTCACGAGAACCGTTCCTCGCCGGACAACCGCATTGATAACATCGAACCCAAAATTGTCGTCAGAACTGGTGTGGAGTAGATTCTTGAATGGTCGAGACATGCGAGTACATGAGAAGTTCCAATCATTTCAAAGTCCGTGACTATTCTGCATCGCAGTGCATCCTACCGAGCGTCGGATGACTCCGATCCCCCGGCCACGATTATGCGGCAAAACCGGTAGTGACCGCATGGAGTGGGCTTTATATTGCGGTAGGTCTGACCGGATTTGTTTTCCTTCTGGGTCAGCGCTGGGTGCCCGGTGTGGGTCCCTGCAGCTGTACCACACATTGGCTCCATGAAACGTTTTCATAAGACCAGTACGCATTGACTTCCACCATCTAAATGCTTCCAATCTGACGGTCATTTGCAAGCTGGCTTGCTGGGCAGCTGCCATCGACGCTCGCAATTCGGCTGGCAAAATGGTTCCGGATGACGTGGCGATCGACATCCACGTTCCTTTCCTCTTGATACCGTCGAGCGAACTGGGGCGTACACGGAGTCTAGTGCATCAAACTTGGCGCGTCTCGTTGAAGCTTTAAATTGGAGTCAGTAGGATCCCCAAGTATCATGACAGGCCGAGCTATACAAGTGAGGTCCGTCCTGGAATGTTCGCTACTCATGTGAGCCAGGTCGGAGATACAAGAATCCAAGTCAAAATCCAAGCACAAGAGATCCAAGTACAACTTGAAGCTTGAAGTGTCTTCGACAAGAGTTTCAGGCGCCGTTACGTTAACCCTCCGGATTCTGCGCAACTGCATTCAGCCTCTCAATCAATTCAAAAGAGTCCACACGTACCCATCCTCCTCCGCCTACTTCACCGGCTGTGTTTGTTCTGGTCCAACGTTACAAGCTGGTGTGGATGACGAGAAGTTTGGCATCAGATGGTATATAGTAGTGGTGATTCTCTGCGCCGCCTTAGCAGCCTACAATCCAACACCCATCTTCGTCGAAACGTTCACCTACCGGCGCGTACTTCAGTGACAGATGCTCCCAAAAAACAAGTCCTCCAAACCCAAGCCCAAGCTACGCCTGCCCTTGACGTTGTCTCAGCCTTCACCTCCGCGCAACTCCTTCACGCAAACGGACTATTACCGGTCCACGCGTGAGGAAATCCATTCGCCCGTCTCGCGTGTCGAATCACTTAGCGTGCGCGTCGCCGTTTTCCCTCGTGTGTGGCTGATCTATATGACTTCGCAGCCGGCCAGCCCGTATGCGTCACACTCAGTGTCTGATTTACCGCATGCCCAAGGTTCGCCCGTCTCGCCGACGCGCCTCGTACGTTTTTCTTCTGTTCAGCCTGGCGAAATCCATACTTGACAACGTCTCAGGCGTACATTCACGAAGGCAGTGAATACGAAGTCAACGAGGATGGCTCCGGTAACCAGCGGGTCGAGAAGCCCAATGGTGCCTTCTGGGTGCGCGTTCATTTCGGCTCCAATGCGCGCGTGAATGCCCTAACCTTGGACCACAGGCTGCTCTGAGTGCCCTATTTCGCAAGCGTCGCGGTTCCGAAAGAACCGTCAAGCGTTAGCGCTTTAGCTCTCTTTTGCGTGCTATGTTGAAGGGCTATATTCCGCGAGCGGTGCGGCCCGAAAAATCCCCCCGGCGCTAGGCCGCCTTGTCTCACTAATGTATGAATGCCGATCTTGTTGTCTACACTATTGATAACCTTCCTGTATGTATAATTCCTTTATACCGCACATTATCTACCAGAGAGATATTCGGATTAGTTCGTGTGTTCTATTGTAAATACAATGCCAATGTACTTCGGCTATCTGACGTTCAAAATGCACGGCGAGCTCCCTCGGGGGACGGGCGCTTCCCTGTGGTCCACCGAATGCACCAGCCCCAACGGTTTCGTATACACCCACTGAGAGCCCGGTCCTTTGAGTGAGGCACCAAGGGCCCAGTCTAAGGGACATCGCCTGCGCCCCCGCACCCCTCGCCCCCTGCCATCCAGCGGGACGACAATACTGATGGAAAAATAAGATCCTTCCCCGTGATACTAAACCGTCTGCTCACGCCTAGCGCACGCAGCCGTCGTGAGGTGCGGGTGTGCGCGCTGGTGAAGAGCGTGACGGGGGGAGCGGAGGTATGCGGGAGTCGAAGGGCGCGCAGTTGCTGACTGCTCAGGTAGTTTGCGGGTGAAGGGGCATATCGAGAGCGAGAGCTGGACGTCAAGAAGCTTCGGAGGCTGGTAGGTGCGAATGGATAAGTCGAAAATCCGATGAGGCAAGGCGTACGCTTGACGGCTGGGACTGCAAGGGCCGCAGCAGGTGGTGCTTGCGGTCGAAGACGAGATAGATGGGGATGGAGGGCGGTACATCGCCACGTTGGGAAACACATCTCTTCCCGCCCCGGTATGTCTATCAGCAGCTGCAGGGCATCCCGCAGGAATAGGCTAACAGCGCGTTCGGCTCTAAGACAATGACCATCAGCCATGGACAGGTCGAGGGTGTAGGGCACGCACTTTATTAGACCACGACACGACAACAGCCCTCAAAGATGTCGCTCCGCGTGTGACGAGGAAAAAGGAGCCCAACGAGAAGGACATGTAAGAATTTGACTGAAACCCGCCTCAGTGAACGACGTTGAGAAGGGACTGCACATTGAAAGACAGATGACTCACCTTGTAGTATACAGTGTGCAGAATCAGGCCACGCTTGATCGCTTGCAGTCCATCCGCCATGACGACCGTCAAGGCCCGACCCAGCTGGTCATCTCTCCCGCCTGCGCCTGCGCCGGCTCCGAGTGCCCCTTTCGCCCGCATCCACGCGCACGGCAAAAACGGTCGCGCCTCCAGCGCGCATACAGAAGGTGCCGCCGGTGCACGTTTCAAGGGACGTCATGTCATCCTTGACTTTGTGCTCCTCTCGAAAGAGTTTCGCGTATCGGGAGCCGCCTTCAGTGGAGGGGAAGAGCTCAAGCTGCACCTATGGCTAGCGTGGCGAGTTTGTGAACGTTTCCTTTGTCGCTCGCGTGCTCGATTACATGCATGCCAAGGACTATCGCGCGACGGTCCAGGGCTATGAACCTAGCGGAGAAAGTCAAGGTCAGAGTCTTTCGTTCGCGATCCGCAGTGAAGTATACCTCGCCGAGTCGTAGCTGGGCGCAGGATCGCAGCCGATCAATTATGGGGGCCAGGGTCGTACTATCGTCTAAATCGTCGGGAAGTAACCGGACTAATCGCGCGCTGCTCTTGTATTCGCAGGGGCCAGGAGGTATGGAGACCGGGAGCTCAGAGAAAGGTAGAAGTTTTCGGGAACCAAAGGCTGCGAGGGCGACAGCGGTCCATATATCGGCTGCTGCTGAAGGTCGGGAGCACGACGTTATTGCTGGTCGGACGAAGCTTGAGAAGGAGAAGTACCTTGCAAACCACGACGGGAGTATCATAATCTGGAGACGTTTTCCCCTTTGCCACGTATGCCGACCTGCATGTGGTGGCCCGACAGACGTTCCCAGAACGCATGCTGTCAAAGGAAGGGGATACTCCTTTCGCGTCAAGCTTCCAGTAGTGCACCCGAAGAAGCCGCACCCCACGCGACGCATGTCGAACGTAGCTCTTCCCGAAACAGGCGGGGTAGCGTTCATCCTCCATTGGCTTCGTGGTGAGGTCGTTGACGGACTTGACGGCGCAGGAAGGAGGACACAATCGATTCGAGACCACACGGCCGTGATGGCGATGATGAGACGCGTACGCGGCCTGTGATGGTGCGGAGCGCGGCGACGGCAGTGGACTGAGTATCTGGTGACGGGGCCCGCTATTTAATCCATATCAATCAGCAGGAAGTTCGAGTCGCAGGAAGGGACGACGCACACCTTTCTCATCGCAAAGAGAGAGTTGCATATCGCGGTACGAGCTCATGTGCGAAAAGGTATGTAGCTGCGATAAGAGCTGAGATCCATTCTGAAAAAAAAGTGAGCATTTTTCCTTCCATGACTGTCGATAGAGCGTGCCTCAGACTGGAGTCCGGAACGGACTCAGAACACCGACGCATGATGGAAATCGATGCGCTGCCATCGTGCATGCATGTCAGAGCCCCCGAGGCGCGGAGGACTTGTGGAGTTGGTGCCCTCCGATGCCGGCACCGCGCGTATAAGGAATCGAAGGTGGACGAGGCCGCGAGGTACTTGAAAACGGCCACCGTATCGTGAGAGGGACCCTCAACGGCGTCCACGCGATAAACCCGTAGTCTGCGTGGCAGAGGAGGGAGTTTTGACGGGAGCAGAGAGCAAGACATGTCCGATCCACTGTCGGCCGTCAAGCCACTGTCTAGATTCAATTGAGCTGGTGTTCCATGAAGAACATCAGCAACGCACCAGTCAAGAATCCCAGACGTTACAGCGAAACTCTCTGATGTCGTGGGACTGAGCGAAAATCCGACCTAGATTCTCCGTGTTCCTCTGGCATTCATAGCAGAGAAAGCCCGGTATTTTCTGCGTGCAGATGCAGCAGCCCATCGGCGCAAAGTACGTCCTTCTATACACAAAAGGCGACGTTTGTAAAGGCTGCGTCCCAGCTTCGATGCCGAGCACCAGTTGCTAAAATTATGCTGTAAATGAAGAGTCTTCGTGCAGGCGTAGAGACCAGTCGTTGTGTGCATTCCAGCCTTCGGTTGAGGAGCTCGCTGGAGTTCGGTGTTGGGAGTGGACAAGTACCACCACGGCTCGGTCGGATCAAACCTGAATTTCTGTATTTCCTGGCCACTGTGTTATGTACGTTTCGCTAGTATCCTCTGCCGTCTTCGGACGCTATCCCCACCGCAGACAATCTCCCTGAGCAAAAAAAAAAGAGTTTTGACTACAGTTGCGTCAAATTAACACGAAAGCATATCTTCGTCGCCCCATGCATTCAATTGTAATCGCACATATGACAGAGAATGCGTCTGTGTGTATACTTTACGGCCAGTACATAGAAGATACATAGTGGCGGAAGATCTGAGGTAGCTCATTAATAAAAATATACACGTCGCGCAAGTGCAGATATAGCAAGCGAAGAGCGACTATTCCAAGTGGGGTGATGATCCACGGCGCATGGCCGCGCAGGCCGCGCAAGCGGTCGAGTTATTTCAAGAAAGCGAAAGGCATTGTGCGGATCGCGGGGATGTCTTATCAAGACAAGGCGTACGAGGGGCGGCCGCAGGCCCCGCCTACTCGACACACGCCGGAAAATGTGCGTGCCCGTGGAAGAAGGGATGTAGGAAGTCGTATTCGGGCGGCTGCTCCTTCCCGTGGGCATTGGAAAAGGATGCCCGGGGAGCGGGGAACCGGACGTGGAGTGCGAGATGGGGGTGGGTGGCGAGAGACTGCCGTCGCTCGATTGTGGCGAGGAGGGCTCGAGCTCAGGGACGCTGCTCTCCCCTGCACTAGACCGGCGGTGGTGGCGAGCTGCTGCTGCATAGGGGCTCAGCGACACTGCAGGCACGACGTCCAGCTCCTCCTCCGCATGCAATGCCGCCCTGACGAGGCCCTTGCGATGCCTCAGCAGCTCCTTCTCGGAGACACCAAGCTCCCAGTCGAGCACCTCAAGAAACTCGCGTTCGATGCGGCCGATATCCCCGGTTCCGAATACACCCGTGCACATGCCCCAATGCACGTTCTTGAGCGTCGAGTCGTTGGTATACTTGGCAGCGCAGATAAGGGCGCCAAGAAATACGCGCTCTGGGGCATACTGTAAGACGGCAATAGTGAGGTGTGGGCGCGCTCGAGTGATGTAAAGGAGCGCGACGAGGACCGTGGGGATGGGGATCTCCGCCCGGGAGAGGACGGTGCCGACAAAGGACGTAAAGTGTCTCGAGCGCGTATGCCGTGGGGGACGCCCGAAGGCGTGGTCTACGGTGTGGCAGACGCAATCCACGACGTATTCTTTTGAATGATGAGCTGGGGAGCGACGATAAGAAATGGGGACATACCAATCACCGGGAGTGAGTACTGGATGTCTAGGAGCTGCAGTAGCTCGGGGGCGTGCGAAGCTGGGTCGACTAGAGAGGCGGGGTGCACGCCACGAGTGACAAATTGGCTGCTAGGACTCCGAGAGCTGTACAATGTTGCGCTAGAGGAGCCCGAAGACAAGACAGACAAAGAGCTCAAGTAGCCCGAAGACGAGGAGGACGACGAGCAAGACATAGACACAAGCTGTAGGTAGACGTGCGGGCAACGGCTAAAAGAGATCGCTGAGACATGAGATATATAAGCTGGTGGCAGCTGAACAGGAAAAATGCGAATACGGTAACGCAACCCGAATGACAATCTGATTCGGGTAATCGGCTTATTGTGCCTTCCGCCAAAACGGCTCGTACTACGTGTCCCTCTCCCCGCGCTCGGCGCAGCCCATCTTGTCAGCTGGGATGTCCAATTCGTAGCCGTCTTCGGATACCTTCCGAGGTCTTCAATTTCGTGTGCTCACTTCCCAATCTTGCCCGCTTTTCTTTCTGTCCACAGACGCAGGGTTTTCATTGCAAAAGAACGTGTCATTTCTTATCATCAGGCGCTGGCTCGGGAATACACGTTCCTCGTTGCCATTTCCCACAAACAGAGGCCCGTTTTGGGGCACCCGACCGGTCTTGATCAAATCTGGCAGCGATGGAAGCCGGACGCAGGTGGGTCAACGACCCTCCCTTAGTGCTCGTTTTTATTCGGCCAGATAAGCGCGAAAATTGCGGTGATTCTTGGCTGTAAGTAGCACATGAGGAAAACCGATCATCCAGCCCCCGAGCCCGCAAAGGCTGTAGTCATCTTCCGACAGTTGCCCGAGACGATTAGTACGCACGCCTACTAGTGCGACGGCAACATCACCCCTTCCCATGGCGAAAATGGTGCTGATCGCCGCCGGTACTCTGATATTAATACCTCTTCTGAGTCAGTCGCAGATTCCGGTGAGCGTCTTGCCCACGGGGTTAGAGTTCCTCTGATTCAGTTACCCTCTGGTTGAATGCACCAATATTTAGGCCCGGCTCCATATGTGTTTTCTTCAGCCCATGGAAATATGGCCACTCAGGGTCTTTATCTCGCGCCAATCTGCTTAACATCTCGATTCTTGTTGCACATCTTTCGTTTTTCCTCCTTTCTTTCGCCACTCTACTGGGGAAACGCTGTCGCTTGTCTATTAGCAAGTGTTACCCTTCCTTCACGTCCACTGTCCACTTGACAGGTCTATACTTTTGGCGAAGGGCTCTCGTTACTTTTCTCATGCCTCAACCAAATCAACGAGTCTGCGTATGCGCATCTAGTTTCAGTACACGGACACGGACAGATCCGAGTTGTATCTCCAGGTCGATCAGGACAATTTGAACAACAATCCTTCAACGGCATTTTGAATATGAACGGGTGACGCTACCAGCGGATTCGCATCTCGTCGTGGATCTGCATCTTTATTTGTTCCAATATTGTGCTTGCTCTCTCGAGCGTGGGTTCTCGGATGTGCGGATGCTACAGCACGTACGCCTGCGCCGCTTTATCGCCGACTGACGGAGACGATTTCGCAGCAGGTATGGCTGCGCACCTTGGTCGTGGCCCCTTCGTCGACTTCATGGTATTTCTGTACCATGGGTGTCACACGAGCAAGTACCCTTGGATTTTCAACGTTGTTTCAGTCCGTGTCGACCGGCATCCAGATCTTTTGCAGCGTCCCTAGTCCAAACGCCTCAAGCACGAGTTCCGTTTCCTTAGTTGGTGCCGTTCTCCGTGTCCCTCACTTCGTACGTACGTACATCCACACACTCCAAGCGGGAAATTTACCGTAAGTAGTCCACGGAGAACGCCGATCGTCTACTAGTATATGCGGCATGGCCGCATTCCGCTGATTTGAGCATGCCCGAGCGGCAGGTATCCTTGGGTGCCACACTGTCTTCCCTCTCAAGGTGAGACTGGTCTTCATCGCCGCCGATATCCACTATGGGTCCTGCATTTATATTTCTTACTTACCTGTCGAGCATGGTGTGTCATGGCAACACCGTGCGCTGCTATGCGGCTACCGCCGAGCAAAACCGCGTTCATGGTTGCAACTGTATGTTCAGTGTCGCAGTTTTCGAACCTCGCAAATTGAAAAAATTCGACAGCGGTTCTGCAGTTGAAACGCGTCTCGCAAACCCGCTGGGATGCAAGTAGTCCAGTCACTCATTGACTTGAGATCGGTTTTATGCTCTTCCTCGTTACCTTTCTGATTGGATCCGGTCAACCTTCCAGCCTAGCATGATAAGTATTCAGCCCGTGGTGCCCGTGCGTCTCATCATTGAACGCAGCCGGAAATCTGAATCTGACTTGTCTCCATCCCTTGCCTGAATTTCTCTCGTAGGGCGCCGAGACCTCATCGGCACAGCAACGACTATGACACACCACGTCCCGGTCTCGCAGTTTGCTGCGGTGGGAATCCGAATCATATTGTTCGCCGAGGATCGTCAATTTTCAACTCGAACAAGTCATCGCTCCGTGACCTGTCAATACAAGTCCGCGCCGCAGTTCAGAGCCGAGGCCTGTGCGTGGTGCGTATCCGCGTTCGTGTACCATTCCATTCGGAAAACCCAAATTCACGAGCTCGTCGAATGAATAACAATTGAGTGTCCCGTAATTTAAAAGAAAATTGTTTTTGTTCGCCGCCTTAAGACTCAAGCCGTGCATCAGGGAAGAGAATCTGGTGGGCATTAAGTATTTCTCATCGAAATCACGCGTAAGTTATGCGAGGAGAGCCTCCTCCTCTTCCTGCGCACTCACTATGGCACGTTCTGCTTCCGGATGCAGATCCACCAGCCAGGAACGGGATGCACCGTGTCGTTCTCACCGCTGGGCGACAGCTTATGATCGCCACTGGAAGAAACACGCATCCCGACCACCCCAGATAACATGAAACAGTCGCAGAGTTCTCCGTTATCCTCCAGCTTGACATCCACCTCGGCATATGCAGGCGGCACCATATCTGTATCGATGCGGTGGAACGGCAGACGGTCGAATGCGAGGTCTTTCTGGTCTTTCATATCGAGTTTCGTGTATGTAGCCCAGAATCGCTCGGCGGGCATCGACTCGGGAGCTTCATCCGATACCGCAGTCTGGAGGAGATATCAAGGTCATTCTTTACACAGATAGATGCTACCCCCTTATCTAATCTGGTTCCAAGCCATGCACCTTCTTTGCTGAAAACATTGAAGGCATTGATCCAACCAGAGTAATAGCTGGCGCCACTGCCTTGAGGACTGTGAAGAGACGCGACCCTCTGCCAAAAGTCAACGTTTTCCGCGCTCTCGGGGGCGTCAAACGCTACAACGAAGCGGGATATAACAGGATGGAGGAGGTGATACCACGCAATCGTTTCGATGCCGTATTCCTGGAGCTTTTCGAGGCGCCCGAGAATGCTGACCCAGTCGCATTTTTCGCCTTCTAGAGTGACGCGCGGGATGCCGCACGTGGTGGTAGCGAAGCCCCACGAGAAGTACTGTTTCAGCGTCGCCATCATCAGCACAGCTGCAACCGTCTTGTCGTCGACTGTAGTCGTGGTGAAGTTCGGCAACACCCATTCTCGCAGGGTGGGATCGACGATGTTCTTCTCGATCAGACCGACCATCTGACGCGCCATGTGGTCAAAATCCAGCGTGTACCGCGTCCCTTCCGCAACGATGGCTAGCTCCCGTTTGCCCTCGTGTGCGACGAAGTTGGCACGGAGGACTTCTGCGTTTGCGTTGACGAAGAAATTGAATTGCGAGAGAATGGTGAGCCAGACGTCGTCCGGGCGAATTACTAGCGCTCGATGAGCGTTGTAGGCCCCGATGACCGTGTTCACGAATCCGTTTCCCTGGCGATCCGGCAGCAAATTGGGAATTTTGGTGGTGAAATCACGGCCGCCGCTGGAAGCATCCATGATGAGCGGGAGACGTTCCTGAAATGAGAGAGAGATGATCTACGTACAAGCTCTCCGGTCCCGAGAAAGCGCACTGCAGGATTTCATCCACATGGCGTTCTTGATCTTGACATGATCCAGCCAAGAACTCTGCTGCTGAGTACGACCGGGAGAGTTGGATCGAGTTGGCATTGTGGGTTGCGACGGTGAAAGTGACAGGCATGGTGAACTGAGTCGAGGGCAAGGTGTGAGACATTCGCGACAGTTCCTTATGTATATACAAAGAGGTCAAAATCCCCTTGCACAGCCCGAGAGATGTTCAATTGAGCGCAGCGTCAAAGGGAGAGATCTAGAACACAAGACACGAAAGAACGTGATTTTGAAGATATAAAATGACCCTCTCGCTACAAGTACCGACAAAGAGCAGCGTTTCAGACATTTTGCAGACGGCTGGTAGACACGAAGAGCACTGGATTTGGTCCTCTCAGAAAGCAATCTCGCAGTCTGGACAATAGCGAACGGTTTTTGCGTCTAGGAGCATGGTGGTCAGAAGCAGGAGATCGATGGTCTGCTGTAAATATTTTGTTGATCTCTTTTTTTTTGTGCCGCCTCCATCCTTATGGATCCCACTACAGCAAGAGAGCCTCCGATAAAGCTTCTCTATGGTCCTCTTGAGTACCTGTGTAACTAACGACCATGTTCTCAAAAATCCGTTCCGAGACAGGGATTTTTGATGCCTCCGCGGACGCGTCACCTCGAGCTTTCGGACCCTCTGCAGGCTGATTCTCATGCCAACGATGAGTGAACAATACCGCACACGCAACAGTAGGGACGACCATGCACGCCGTGGCCTCGCGAACAGTCGATAATGCTGGCTTGACGCACCATCTGCACGTCCCCATCCTCCGTTTCGTTGTAAATCAGGCTGATCCGTAACCTCACAGTAGCTCTTCGCAGTAGCCTTTTTATTGGCGCAGTGCCACGCTATCTATTCCGGCGCTGACCAGCGGCGACGGGCTCCCGACGGCCATACGCCGCAGACGTG
Source organism: Panellus pusillus (assembly GCA_013387415.1). Classification (NCBI taxonomy): domain Eukaryota; kingdom Fungi; phylum Basidiomycota; class Agaricomycetes; order Agaricales; family Mycenaceae; genus Panellus; species Panellus pusillus. Next base: position 7,528 of record QVIE01001664.1, on the reverse strand, counting down.
GCAGCTTACAGGCCGACGACGCGTTATGAGCTTCCCCTTCGGAAGTCTGAGCGACGATCGCTGCTATCGGTGTGCCGTCTCCTTCGTTTCCGGGCATGCGGACGGGCATCGGATTCCCGCGAGAGCGGAGACCGACGGGGCCTGTCCTGCACTGGATTGCGTCGGACGCTTGAAATCGCCGGAGAAGATTCGGTCACCTCGAAACGCCTTTCTCGACGATAAGACATTATCGTGCCCCAGGGTGTTTACCGTCGCGGCCACTTAGCGTCACGGTGAGTATCTCATATCTATGAAGGACATATGTAAACGTCCAGTGACTCCATTCCCAGTCCTCTCTCTTGAAATCCCGCAGTCATTTGCTGTGATCCGAGTCTTTGTTCCTCGGACGCTCCATCTCGATCTCCTTGCATACAAGCTAGCAGCGCCGAGGCTAGTGTTTCGATCAAGTAACCCCGGCGGAGCTCCCGGCTGCGGGTCACCCGCCCGCTTTCAAAAGGCGTCGGCGCGATCAGACATGTTAGGGACTCGGGGAATAGACTGGTGCGCGTGACGCACCGCCATGCAGCACATTTTCGAGTGCAAGATGTATATCAATGGCCGCTTCAGTCTTCTCCACAGGAATAATGCGTTCACCATCGGTACTTCAAGCAGTTGAGAAGGGAATCTATCCAGAATAGCCACTGCGCTTTTAACGGTAGAAAGGATCAGATACTGACATGCCTAGACTCCAACTTTCACACCGAATACTTTTCGACCGAGATCGGTCATCGCCGCAAACCGCGGACACATATGTGCGTCAGCCACAGTTTCCTCTTGCCGTGTCAGCTCACTGCGACACTTGGCTACATTCCACCTGCAGTGTCAGATCTCCGTCGGGCGCGGGAAGGCTATCATACAATAAAGTCAAGCTCGGAGATTTCAGGATCCGTACATACCCCTCGCCAACATACCCTCGCCAACATGCCCACTTCCCACTCGGGCCTCGTCGTCCGTCTCGTCGTCCAGCCGGAGAGTACACCCTGCGTCGCTCGTTAGTGCGGCAAACCACTCGCCCGTCCTCTTGCAGCTGCTGGACATCGAGTTGTCACCCTCTGTGATCGACTACATCGTCGACTGCGTCGCGGAGACGGTGGACTACAGCCTCGGGCGCGCACACTCATACCCCGAGTCCACCTACTATAAATTCACCCACTTGGTTTCCACGGTACTCGCCCGCGCGGACGTCGGACCCGCCACGGTGCTCACGCTTTAGTATACATCGCGCGTGCGCGCGCGCATCTCGTCGTCCCTAGCGAGAAGTGGGCTCTCGAGCGAGTCTTTCTCGGTGCTCTGATCGTCGCTTCGAAGTACACGCAAGACAGCACCCTGCGAAACAAACACTGGGCACGCTGCACGGGCGTATTTACCGCGCGCGATGGGGAAGATCGAGCGCGAATTTTTGGCGGTGCTCGATTGGGAGCTGGGGGTCTCGGAGGGGAGTTGGTGGATCACCATGAGGGTTTGTTCGCTGCGCTTCATGGGGACACCCCGGCTCCGCTGTCTGCATGGGGCGGTCGGACGTTGGCGTCGGGGACGCACGACGTGCAGTCTTCGGACGAGTCCACGGAAGCGTCCTTGCACACCCGCGCTCCACATCCCGATCCTCCCCGCCATCGCCGCTCCCTTCCTCCTCCCTTCCAGCACCCCGGCGACATGGTGCATTACTAGCACCTTCAGCTCTGCCCCCAGACCATGCTCCCCGCATCTCATTTGCTCCTTCGCCCGTGGACCGATCGGCTCACCGCACGCGCTTCGTGCCGCCCGCTTGAAAGACCGTGCGCCGAGCCACAAGGCAGGAAAGCTGCACGCTTTTTTGCGTGTGCTACCTCATCCGACCGGGCCACGTGGGCAACACAGGGATCATCACCGGGAGCAGGGGGGCGGCACTCGCGTCGTCGTAGCATAGTGGAGGGCGATACGCGATATCATTTCAGCTAGTAACTTAACATGAAGTAAATCACTGTAGCCTACGATCACTTTATAGCGATACAATACTGTATAATCTTCTTTCTAAGTATTCGTATAAGAGATGTACACATGTACGACCCTAATCTACGCAGCAGTTTGTGCTGGAGCCTGAGGCTGCACTTGGGAAAATGATTGGCGGATGAACGCGGCGGAGTATCTATGAGAGGAAAGAGTGTGCGAACTGCAGGCACTGGGTTCGCGAATAGTCGAGACTCGATGGTGGGTTGGTGTCACACAAGCTGTAGCTGACGGTATTAATGTAATGGATCAACAAGCAAGACGGTAAACATCAAGTTTTGATCTTGTTTCTATTTGTTTTCGCCCAGTCAATTTTGATTTTGACCACAATCACAGTGATCATCGGCCGAAAACAAAGAATTCAAGTTACCAGGCCAGATTTGTTGCGAGCAAAGCAAGACTAATATTTTTTTCCAGGGAAGACACCTATATAGCCTCTATTCATTGAAAGCAATAATTGCTCAGCAATTTGTTATTACTTAGAGCGGAACCTAAAGGTTCCGAGTCGGCAATTGTGTGAAGATTGTGGACAATCAGTATCCATCACAACGCCCTCCGCGCTATTGAGACTGCTGTGATGCAGTCCCGCGACAGACCTTTTTGATCGCCTGCAGTACTCCAGGATACTTCCCGAAACCGGCGTGCCATGTAAATCTACCTACCTACCACTTCCATGTCGCTCACCCTTCCATTCTATTCAAGTTCTCTAGTCCTTTCATTCACTCTCCTTTTCCTGGTTGTTCTTTCATCGGGGCCACAGTGAGTGCCACGATAGATGACACCGAGGGTGATTCAAGAAGTGGGCGAAACCCGTCTATTCGCCCGAAGGCGCTTTCAGTCCAGTGCGTACAAGTCTTTCTGTCGCTCACCCATCCACTGATGCCGATCGAATAATGTAGAGCACAAATTGCACCGGCTGTGCGGTACATCCACCGGACCCGACGCAAGCATTCGACGGAACATGGCACGACAGTTCTCAGTTGATCGGTGGACCCGCAGTCTCTGTTACTCTCTCTTTCACTGGTGCAGTCTAATCCTCGCGGACTAGTATTCAATTTATAGGTTACAACTTTACTTCTTAATCGCCAGGGACCGAATCGATGTATTCTGCATCCTTGCGAATACGATCCCTGGTGCAGTCACCAGTACAGACCTCTCTTTTACGCTGGATGGTGCCTCCTATCCGCCATTCACGCATACTCCCGATTCCTCCTCGAGTTTCATATACGGTGCCGGCGGACAAGTGTTCAGCGTGGACGGGCTTGAACAGGTCCCACATCAGCTCGTTATCGCCACAAATCCTCCATCTGGTAGCGACGGCACCCTGATACTGTTTGACTTTGCGCGTTATACGTATGTTCCAAGCTCTGCATCCTTCTCTGTGGCTTCAATTGAATGACATGGTAGATTCGATGACGGGACCGCCCCGCCTCAGAGCAGCACTCAGAATGTCAATGTTCAGAGCACGATTGTCAGCACCAGACTGACGCTATACAGAGCCAGGTCGTCAGTACCCAAACTGTTGCTAGCGAGAGTAAGACTGTCGCACCGGTGTTGGACCATCTCCTTCAGAAAGCACGACATCGTCAGGAAATCCTTCGTCGAACACAGCTGTTGCCAACAACCCCGTCTCCACATCGACCTCGAATCCCCCTACCTCTCCATCTTCGTCCTCGGCGTTATCTCAATCATCCGGCCCAGCGGCGCAAAACAGCATACTGAGGACCACGAACTCCAAACATACGGCATTGTTGGCAGGAATCCTCGTACCCGTCTTGTTAATTACCCTCCTCGGCGGTCTCGGCCTCTTTCTTTGGCGACGCAGGCGCGCCGCACGGCGGAGCGTCTATGACAGGGAGCCCAGCGCCTTCAGATGGGCCGGCTCGATGCCTAGCTCTCACCTATTGTCCAAAACAACGAGCGCGGCGCGGGGGATTCCTTCCCTCGAACCTCCTTTTACTAGCCACCATCTTAACGTAGCGACCGCCGGGGATCTGTCCATGCGCATCACAGATTGTGGCGCGAGTGCCGCTGTTAGCGCGGCACCGCTGGCGTCGCTATGGGGCTTGTCTGAGGGTCTTTCCAGTTCGAATGTCTACGACGTCCCCGAGGATCCCCGCCCCAGTACGACTCTCATAGTCAAACTGTTTTGAACTCCTGCAGAAACAATAAATGTTTTACTATGGCTTGCAGATGAAGACCGTTTCGTTCTTTTTCTTTGACTGTCATTATTGGGGTTGAGGGTAGTTTTCAAGTTCACTATACATATATTACTGGTCTACATCCACGGCTGAAAATTGGTGATTCAGTTCTTGTTGATATAATGTTCTCAACCTCGAATGTAACTTGTTCCGCGTCGAATGCCACATTCGTCGTACCTGTGTCAGAAAGCTATGGACTGAGGCTCGAGCCTCGAGGGCACCGAGGTGTCGATAAATATTTCCCTCATGATTTGCCCTGTGCAATAAGTAGATGACCTCCGTGTCCGGACTTCGGGATGTAGCTTCTGGAGAAATTGAACTAAAATCTCACTCTTTGCCGCAGTGACATGGTCCTCCGATCGTGGAGGAGACAGGTCTCTTTTGAGACCACTACTATCGGCGAAGGAGACGAGATTTTTGAGCAAATTGTCCCCGAGACCGACAGTCAATTTTCAATTCCGTCCAGATAATTGGAGGATTGGGATCAAGTGCTGAAAGGTATGTACGTATGAGCTCTGACTGAAGCAAATGGTCAGCGACTGGATACAAATTGGAAGGTGGTGCTGTGATCCTTGCCTAGAGCTCACTGCCGGTCTTGAACTACCGCCACATTCCAGATGAATCAGATTGAACCGGCTCGAGAGCATCCCCAACCAGCCAGCCGATACCTCTGCATGTGCCGACTGGACTCTATTTCACCCAGGCACATTCTCGGGAAGGAAATATCCTCTCTCTTTCAGCGAGGCGCTGCAGGACGGATGAAAAGGGCCCGGGATCAGCTGCCGCTCCGCAGGTTCACGGGATGGAGCGCAGCACCCGTCCCTGCTATCCTGAGACCAAATGCGGGTTTGACTTCTCCACTGTAACCTCGGAGAATATCAAGAGAATGACGACTGTAGGACAAAAGCGACAACTGGGCCCGCGCGGAGATTTCGCGGAGAATTGCCATATAATCGCAGTTCGCGGATCGATGCCAACTTCGAGCAACGTCTTTCGGTTGAACTTCATTCCTCGAGCTCCGTTGAACCACGGTCTGCATGCTTGTCTGAGATAACAGGAAAGTGAACTGGCCGGTACAGAAAACTACAAGCTCGAAGCCAACTTCGTGAATTGCCGGCGGGATGTGCTTGAACAATTCCATCATACGAGTCCCCTGAACCATGTTGAGCTTATTCTGATTTTAAATTGCTAATTGCACGTACCAATCACGACCTCAAGTCTTCGTTTAGGTGTATTCTGCATCAAAGTGGTGTTGACAAGACCCAAAACGATGAGTCCGAGCTCATTTTTAGCACCCGTCACCTGTCGATCACCGCTTTTTGATGGAACGGCCATCGAAATTGCAGTCAAAAGGCACGACGAAGGGGATCGGTGTACCCTGCGCCGGATCCGTAGAACGGGCACGACGGCACGGCCAATATCCCGAGGGGATTCCCATGGCATGACATTATTGCCTTTGGAGTCGGATTCCGGATGGCCTCGACTAGAGGATTATGTCCCGGCGTCCCGCAGAGGCCAGAACATGAAAATGATCGCGAATGGAAAATGTTAGCGGTGAACGTCAAATTAAGTCGAGTTTCGCTGCTGAATCGGTCTTCAAAGTTCAAGCTTCACATCGTCTTTGACATCTGACAGTGACATAAACTTATCTGAGTTATCTCTCGGCAACTCACATTTAACCGATCTTGACAGCTGTGGCAGCGCTGATCCCAACGTCGGTGCCTGATCATCACATGCTGCAGTAGAGAGATGTCGAGTAGTGCCGGGTTTAAAATGATTTCGGCTTGGTATAATACGTGGCCGCGCAGCGGCCACCGCGTCTTGAAGGTATGGCTGGTTTAATACATTAAATACCGGCGCCGCAGGCCGCGAATTTTTGATGTATTTAATGTATAATACGCGTATTTAATGCTGTATTTAAGGTATTTAAGGTATTTAAATACTCCACCTGTCTGCATCCGAATCCGAGTCCTTCGGGACCCACCTTGAGGTCGAGGCCTTGATGCTTCGGAGGCTGAGCGCGCTGCTCTTCGGCAGGTTATCCTTGCCTCAGCCTGGCGGAGGGCATCAGCATGTGATTTTCTGGCGTGATCATCGTCCAATGTGTTCCGAAATTCTTGCCAGACTCTCGAGACTTCCAAGGACTCCAATTTTGCTGATAGAGCTCAGCTCTCTGCCTGTTTAGGCTTTCAGAAGACAGACTCAATTTACTGGCATTAAATACATTAAATACCTCACATATCTGGACCCTCTTGGTATGGAATGTTTTATACCTGTATTATACATGCCTGTATAATACAACCGTTTAATACCGCCTTCCAAACCCGGCACTAATGTCGAGCCGATAAGTTAAAGTATAATCAGAAGATTCACGGCGTGCGGGAGCTACAGTGAAATAAATGAGTGTAGTTTTGGTTCCTGAGCCTGGTAGGGTCGGCCAGCGTAATCTTTCAAAATGACTCTGAGTAGCGATTTCTCGCGCGTTCTCGAGCTCTACAGCCGAGCCGCATGTCGACAAGGGTGAAGATTCCTAGCAGTGAATGAAATATTTGAAGTCAGGCGAACACTGTTCAACACTCACGGTGTCGATCCCAAACTTGAACCCAATGAACGGTGGTTCAGATTGGAAGCAAGCCAAACCGAACCTGGGGTCCGAAGCGAAACAGTCGGGAAGAAAGTGGACTCTACGTCGTAGTATTGAATTCATCTTGATTCATACTCCAGAATCCTTGACGGAAATAAGATTGATGGAAGATGATTATGGCACCTGTCCAAGAGGATAAAGTAGGCCTGCGGTATATTTTTGCTTTTGTTCTTGTATCACTCGGACCACTCCCATCTCTGCTCGGTGCTTGCTGCAAGACCATGAACTTGAAAAATTGAAATCCCGCATCGCCGCATCTGTCCTTGACATGGAAACGCGACCAGCGGCCGTTTCACAGGGGTCTTAAGCTTGTCTCATGTGATACATAGACAGCGGGAATGCTTGTCGTGTCTACATATGTATGTTGCGCGGCGGCGGCGGCGGAGTTGGAAAAGGGTGCAGTTGGAACTGGTTGCAGACTTGCAGTTGCTGCTACCGACTTCCACGTGACTGATCGGCAAACTTCTCTGAGTCTTCGGAGTCTTCCCATGACACTCTGATGTGGCAGTGCTTTCGGCTACTTTCCAACTACCGTTGAGTGATCTGACAAACAAGGCCACAATTTCACGTCGCCTTCGTTGTCACTGCCGCCATCGTCGAGCACGTCCTAGCTCAATAGCAGCCAACTGATGCCCTCGTCCCTGCTTGCTTGCTGCTG